>JARYGA010054934.1:0-43465 GCA_030545235.1 Helianthus tuberosus | reverse complement strand
AACAATCAAGATAGCCACGGAATGCAAATTGGTTTGTATCACATTATTTCATATGTTTCATCCCAAAAATATGTAAAAGAAAATGGGAACTATGAACTCACCTTGATTTCGGGTAAGTCCAAACAAGTATGCAAAGTGTGAGAGTTTTGGCGGGAACAAGGTTTTTCCACATTACTCTAATGGTTTGAACATGCACAAAATATTGCAATTGGTATCAACAAATATTGTTAATTGTAAACTAGAAACTAAGTCCATGGTGTTTGGTATGGTTTGACAAAAACGGTAACTATGGGTTTGAACAACTTAATTGGGGAACTCGGTAAATAAGTAGGATTCAAAGGGATTATTTATGAGAAATATATTTTCTTAAAATAATCAACTATATATATAATGTTAAAGTGAAATACATGATAATTATCTAACAATTATCTAAATAATAGATTTAAATCAGAATAATTAATTAAAAATAATATTTTTAATTAATTAAAAATAATATTTTTAATTATGAACCTGGAATATCACTGATTTAAGATAATCATTTTGGCCCATGAAATCATTTTATATAAATAAAATGAATTAAAATGGTTATGATAACAATAAATAAGTTTATATAAGTTTAATTATCTAAATAATTAACTTTAATAAAATTTAGGCTCTAAATTTATATAAACTCAGTAACATGTATATTTTGTCATAAAAATAATTTCGGACAAAAATTATATAGTTATATAATTTAAATATATTAAATTAAACTATACTTTGAGTGTAAATACTGTTTTATTAACATAAATATCAAAATTATATCAAATATGAGTAATAAAATTATTTTTGTAAAGATTATTACTTAAAATAATTACCATAAAAATTTCAGTAATTATTTCTGAAAATCGAATTTATTATGAATTTTGAAAGAATAAAACTGTTTTAGGATATAAAAATTAGTTTTATAAATATTTTGACTAACATTATATTTTTAACATAAGTATCAGTGTTTAAAATAGTTATGTTAAAAGTTTTAGATTTTAAATAATTAAAACCGATTTAATATGAATTAAAGAACAAAACTGTTAAAGAAAATAATTAAATATGTTTACTGTTCATCGTCTTCCCCAAATTCCGGTCAACAGAAGTCAACGGTTCCAATTACCGGTTAAAAACTCTGTTTATCTCTAAATTGAATTTATAGGAACATTACACAAGTAATAAGAAATGAATTAGTACAGAAAGAACGAACCGGTATTGTCTGAATCGGTGAGCAAGTAATTCCGGCGACTGTACTGTTCCGGAATAGTTGCAGGTTACGGTTCCTGCGATTTTCGACATGTTTGTGTTTGGTGAAGGGTGTAGGAGTTTCGGGCAGGTCCAGGGAAGTTAAATAACCCATCAAATCGACACAGAAACAACAAATTGTAGTGGTTTGAATCCCACTTAAAATTTTTTTTATAAAATTCCGATTGTGGAGTGTCAGGCACGGGTAAGACCGAATAAAGGGTCACGCGTGAAAAGAAATGGTCCGGGGAATCTCGTGCATGCGGCATAGGGCAGAGAAACCACTAAACGCGTGGTTTGGGTCGAAAACCGGTGAACAGACGGCGGTTTCCGGTATCAGATTTGAAATAATAGTATTTAATTCTAATTAGTATATAAATGAATTAATGTTTCAATATATACCAGCTCCTAGTAGGAGGATAAACTGGTTAAGACACTTCGGTTTCAAAAGCAAGGTCACGAGTTCGAATCCCATACACAGCCGGTCCGAAGGGGTTTTCCCCTTTTTAAACGATTTTTGGGATATTTACATTTTGGTCCCTGTGCTTATTTATATACAGAAATAGTCCCTGAACTTTAGAATAATGACACAAACAGTCCCTGTAATAGTCAGTTAAATATATTAACTGAGTTAAGTTTTAAATAAGGATCCTTTATAAGAAATTTAACCTGGTTAGGTTATTTGGTTAAAATAGTTTTAATAATGACAGTTTCGGTCCCTGGAGTCCTAGTTTCAGAAAATGACTGATTAGTCCCTGGACTTTTATTTTCAAAAATTATTTATTTATTTCTTATATAAAATGAGTTTTAAAAATGGTAGAATGGACCCTGAACCTATAGTTTTCAAAAAATTTCACTTTTAACCCTTTGACTTATAAAATCTAAAAATGATGTTTTTAATACTCGAAATTTGTACTTTCGAATAGTGACGGTTTTAACCCTCGGACTTTAAAATCAAAGTTTTAAATCAAGTTTCAAGAAATGACAAATAGGTCCCTTAGATTGTAGTTTCACAAAATGTCATAATAGGCCCTTATAGTTTATGTAACCTTGTTTAATAGCATAAAACTCAACAAATTTGAAATTGTTTCACGTGTTTGTATTGGTATAAGCATGTATAAGCACAAAGCAAGTATTTTTAAATAAGTTTCATTCTAAATACGACATTTGTTACAATGCAAGTCAAAACAAAACATGTGTGAAAACCAGGATGGTTACAGTCTCCCCTACTTTAGAAAATTTAATTCCGAAATTTATTCGAAGGAGACCGTAGAATGTAATTGTAATGATTAGAAAGGTAATCAAGGCATTAGTTTCTAGAGCATTGTTTGGTGTTGATAATTTTGAGGAATCTACGGGAATCATTGTATAGAAAATGGCACTATGTTATGCTGGATTTGAAATGTAAATATTATGCAAACAAATGTGTGTATCAATAAGTAAATAATGGATGATCATATAACCACATGATGTTTTTATATGCCACCTTACTTAACAAGGCTTGCTATGATTCTCATGCGTCGAACCTCGTAATTAAGTGTGCACCCAAAATTACGCGTTTCGTTGCATGGTCCACATAGCACTTCTAGTTAAGTGGGGAAAACAAATAAGATTGAGGTATTGTTTAAATTAAACAAGCATCAATATAACACAACATCAACTGAATCAAAACGTATTTCTCATTAGCAATGATAACATTGTTTGTTTGATAGTCTATTATGATGTGAACAATTTACATTGGAAATATGTCATGAAACGGATCAAATTCAGGCTCAGGATTAAAAGGTGGTGGAGGTGGTAGAGGCAGTTGCATATGATCAGTTAATTGTCTCAGTATACTTTCCAACCATTGGTTTCTTTCTGTCAACCATTTTATTTGTTGAGACAGATTTCGAACTTGATTGTTTAACCTAGTCACTTCGACTCCCATTGAATCTGGAGGTAGATGCATTGGAGGCATCGTACTTGGGCCTGCTATATCAGTTGGTGGCAGTTGTTCTACTTCGTTTAATAGTGACTGGAAAAATTGTGGCTGTAATGGTGCTTGCAAAAAGGGTTCTGATGCTAACTGTTCTTGAGTCATCATGTTTTCATCAAACCAAGTTCCTTGCATCGTTGAATTCTCCTTGAAAAATAACGGTGAGAAGCTTGGTAAGACGTTCGGTGTTAACGGTTGGGATAAGTTAGTTGTAATATGTTCTTGTATGTATGGCAGAGGTGGTTGCATATCAAACCGATAAAAAGACGGTTGAGGAAACTGTAAAAATGATTGTTGTAAATTTTGTGGGAAGGTATTCTCTAAGATAACTGGAGCTCCCTCCGACTGTGACGGTTGAGTTAGTGTACTAATATGAACAGGGGTTAGCCTCATGATGTAAGGATTTACAATCCCAGGTGCCTTCGGTGGAGATAATCTCTGGATAATCTAATCACTTAAGACACCTAATGATTGTGCTATTTTTGTAATGTAAGACCCTCCCATGGGACATCTCATAGGATGTGATTGTTGACTAGAAAAATATTCAGCAAGCTCGTGGGCAATATTACAAGGAACTTGCTCAAAAATACTATACAGACAAAAAAGTTCGATTGTTCTAACCCTTTGTTGATTATGCTTGCGCCCCGTGATAGTGTTGGCTAAAACACGGTGCATATATTGATAACAAGGGTCTATGAAGTTCGTAGAATTATTGTGGACACACCATTCTTTTAATGAATGGCATTGCCAATAATCTACCATATCCGCGGAGGAACAAGAGGTTGATGCCTCCGTAAAAATGGGTTTTTTAACTTCTTCATCTGTATATATGCCCAGATGAACTGCGAATTCTGTTAATGACATAGTATGAGGTTGCCCACAAAGTTGAAAATGAATGGATTCATTGGTAAGATTTGTATTATATTTGTAATAGAAAGTGGACAAAAACTCATACACCAATTCATCGTATGATAGTTCTAGGATGTCGAAGAAACGGCGCCAGGGCGTATTAGGTAGTAGTGATCTTGCCAGTAAACCACTGGAATCAATCGTTCCCATTCGTTGCCAATCAATACCGCTAATAGTAAGAACTTCTTGATGCTTGAGTTTTTTATACCTCTATTGATTTTGTAAATTAGTAAACCGAAGGAAGGGATGAATTTTTGCTGCATTTGATGATTCAGCATATGCTGCTGGGAGATTTGTCATTGGGATATGGGGTTTTGTTGAACTAAGAAAAGTTTGGGTATGTGTTGAGTTATATCAGAAGTTGTAGTTCTTGTGTAGATTAGCTCGAGTAGTGAGTTTCTCATATAGATAAGGAGATTCCAGATTACACCATAAGATCGGTTAGGGCTTCCATGCTACGTTCTGCAGCTAGTTTGAAAATTTGAATCTGACAGGTATGGTCTCAAGAAAATTTTGAAACTTGAAAAAAAAAGAATCGTATCGTATAAAATTGATAATAGTACAACGTAGGTTGTTTAAAACTTGGATTGTTCTGAAACGGAGAAAAGAAAAAAAAATCCTTTCGAATTAGGGTAACATGCCTTGAGCCTATAGGCATACCGTACTCTCATCGGTAGTTCCCAGGTAGGCAAACGTGTGTCTCGTCGTGAAGGTGATTTCATAATGGGGTAAAGTAGTTTCATAAAATCAATGAGGATCAGAGAAAACACGTAACAAGATGGATATCATTTATTCCACGAATAAACGACATCAATGACAAGTCAAAGTAGTTGGGTTCTTATAACTTGGTGAAGTCATGCTTTAGCCTATAAGTGGACACTCATCCCAAGAATTCCCAGGTAAGCACAACTGGTCTCGCGTCTGATGAGATTTATATGAAGTGCTTACCTAGACAGAAAACTCAGAATACAGGCATCCACTCTTCCAGATTACACGAGTTCGTTATTAGAGCCCAAGACTTTGATGAGAATTTAAAAATCAGAAGAGGTTTTGAAAATAATCACCTAAGGATAGGTGATGAGCATTTGTAAAATCTAAAGATGAGATCTGTGGTGACGAGGCATCAATTGCAAAAGATAAGGATAGGGATGAAGACAAAGACAAAGATAACGGAAGAGTTTGCTATTGGAAGGTGTCCTAGGTAAGTTATAGTCTAGGTCAAAGTATTACTAATAACCTAAATCCCTATAACCATGGCTCTGATACCAACCTGTGACACCCTGACCGGAGGCGGAAACGCCGAGGGCATCACGAAACTTGGTAGAATGCATATAAGCACATGGTGATTAAATTAAAGTTGAAATATAATTAAGTTGGTTGATAGGATTGCATTCACATCCAAACTAGTACGAAACAAATACAACACATTGTTCAAAAAAGTCTTTGTTTTTATTTAAGCTAAGGCACTTGTCTTGAGCAATCCTATGTGATCCTTGCAAAAGCTAACTTCAAACATTTTCACCTGAAACATATGTTAAAAACAATTTGGGTCAACAACGGTTGAGTGAATTCATAGGTTTTGGTTAGTTTGGTAGTAAATAAATAATGTGATAATAAAATGAAATGTTTAACAATGTGGCATTTGATGTATCTTAGCAAAATGAGTAATACAAGATATGCTAGGTGGAACATTCAAACCTTGTAGACGTAAACACGGATCTATCATCGAAACTTCCAAATTGCAAAATGTGAACAACAACATCAACAACAACAAATGGTGAACTGGAAGTTAGGATGGGGCGTCACACCTATAGCATTATAATATTACCGTTGGGCTTGTACGGAGTTAATGAATGTAGGTGTAAGCAACAAGTATCAAGCAATTGCAAGAAACAATCAAGATAGCCACGGAATGCAAATTGGTTTGTATCACATTATTTCATATGTTTCATCCCAAAAATATGTAAAAGAAAATGGGAACTATGAACTCACCTTGATTTCGGGTAAGTCCAAACAAGTATGCAAAGTATGAGAGTTTTGGCGGGAACAAGGTTTTTCCACGTTACTCTAATGGTTTGAACATGCACAAAATATTGCAATTGGTATCAACAAATATTGTTAATTGTAAACTGGAAACTAAGTCCATGGTGTTTGGTATGGTTTGACAAAAACGGTAACTATGGGTTTGAACAACTTAATTGGGGAACTCGGTAAATAAGTAGGATTCAAAGGGATTATTTATGAGAAATATATTTTCTTAAAATAATCAACTATATATATAATGTTAAAGTGAAATACATGATAATTATCTAACAATTATCTAAATAATAGATTTAAATCAGAATAATTAATTAAAAAAATAATACTTTAATTATGAACCTGGAATATCACTGATTTAAGATAATTATTTAGGCCCTTGAAATCATTTTATATAAATAAAATGAATTAAAATGGTTACGATAACAATAAATAAGTTTATATAAGTTTAATTATCTAAATAATTAACTTTAATAAAAATTTAGGCTCTAAATTTATATAAACTCAGTAACATGTATATTTTGTCATAACTTTAAGTGTAAATACTGTTTTATTAACATAAATATCAAAATTATATCAAATATCAGTAATAAAATTATTTTTGTAAAGATTATTACTTAAAATAATTACCATAAAAATTTCAGTAATTATTTCTGAAAATCGAATTTATTATGAATTTTGAAAGAATAAAACTGTTTTAGTATATAAAAATTAGTTTTATAAATATTTTGACTAACATTATATTTTTAACATAAGTGTCAGTGTTTAAAATAGTTATGTTAAAAGTTTTAGATTTTAAATAATTAAAACCGATTTAATATGAATTAAAGAACAAAACTGTAAAAGAAAATAAATAAATAAGTTTACTGTTCATCGTCTTCCCCAAATTCCGGTCAACAGAAGTCAACGGTTCCAATTACGGGTTAAAAACTCTGTTTATCTCTAAATTGAATTTATAGGAACATTACACAAGTAATAAGAAATGAATTAGTACAGAAAGAACGAACTGGTATTGTCTGAATCGGTGAGACAAGTAATTCCGGTGACTGTACTGTTCCGGCATAGTTGCAGGTTACGGTTCCTGCGATTTTCGACATGTTTGTGTTTGGTGAAGGGTGTAGGAGTTTCGGGCAGGTCCAGGGAAGTTAAATAACCCATCAAATCGACACAGAAACAACAAATTGTAGTGGTTTGAATCCCACTTAAAATTTTTTTTATAAAATTCCGATTGTGGAGTGTCAGGCACGGGTAAGACCGAATAAAGGGTCACGCGTGAAAAGAAATGGTCCGGGGAATCTCGTGCATGCGGCATAGGGCAGAGAAACCACTAAACGCGTGGTTTGGGTCGAAAACCGGTGAACAGACGGCGGTTTCCGGTATCAGATTTGAAATAATAGTATTTAATTCTAATTAGTATATAAATGAATTAATGTTTCAATATATACCAGCTCCTAGTAGGAGGATAAACTGGTTAAGACACTTCGGTTTCAAAAGCAAGGTCACGAGTTCGAATCCCATACACAGCCGGTCCGAAGGGGTTTTCCCCTTTTTAAACGATTTTTGGGATATTTACACTTTGGTCCCTGTGGTTATTTATATACAGAAATAGTCCCTGAACTTTAGAATAATGACACAAATAGTCCCTGTAATAGTCAGTTAAATATATTAACTGAGTTAAGTTTTAAATAAGGATCCTTTATAAGAAATTTAACCTGATTAGGTTATTTGGTTAAAATAGTTTTAATAATGACAGTTTCGGTCCCTGGAGTCCTAGTTTCAGAAAATGACTGATTAGTCCCTGGACTTTTATTTTCAAAAATTATTTATTTATTTCTTATATAAAATGAGTTTTAAAAATGGTAGAAAGGACCCTGAACCTATAGTTTTCAAAAAATTTCACTTTTAACCCTTTAACTTATAAAATCTAAAAATGACGTTTATAAAACTCGAAATTTGTACTTTCGAATAGTGACGGTTTTAACCCTCGGACTTTAAAATCAAAGTTTTAAAGCAAGTTTCAAGAAATGACAAATAGGTCCCTTAGATTGTAGTTTCACAAAATGTCATAATAGGCCCTTATAGTTTATGTAACCTTGCTTGATAGCATAAAACTCAACAAATTTGAAATTGTTTCATGTGTTTGTGTTGATATAAGCATGTATAAGCACAAAGCAAGTATTTTTAAATAAGTTTCATTCCAAATACGGCATTTGTTACAATGCAAGTCAAAACAAAACATGTGTGAAAACCAGGATGGTTACACATATCACCAGAGTAGGTTCATCATCTAAGTTGCATTTGGATTTATGAATGTAATTATTCATGAAGCACTCATCATCTTCAAAACTTTCATTTGGACTGTCACTTTCGCTTTTCAAGACATCATTTACCATATTTTTTTACCAATTTTGATTCAAGTTTTTCTTCATCTGAAGATTTTTCAAAAGTGACATCGAGGTTTTCTGGTAACTTATCAATCTCAGTTTCAATTTTGATGTTTAAAGCTTTGTCCACCCCCAAGTTACTTTTAGAAAAATCACCGTTCACAGGTGGTGGAACGCGGTTATACCCAATACCGCTTCCATTGCTATAAACATCTTCACCTTCTTTGTTCTTTCCAATTGGTTTTCGAATCACATAGTCAAGAACAAAGCAAGATGAATAATAGCTTTTCAGCTTCAAATTGATACGCTCATATTTTATTTTAGCTTCCTCAAGTTGAAGTTTTAATTTTGCAATTTCATCAGGAAACATGTTGATTGATTTTTCTTTTTCTTCAAGAGTGTTTTGCAGTTTATTGTTTAATTCTCGTCTTTGATAGTCACGTTCTTTTGCCTCATAACCAACTCTTTTCAATTCATCATATGCTTCTTTAATTGTTCTAAATTCGAAAGTGAGCGTTTCATTTGTCTTTTGAAATCTTGCAATTACTGATTCACCCTTTCTCACAATTTCTTCTAAAAGATCAATTTTATCTTTAGAACCTTTGATTAATTTGTCTTTTAGAACCAGTTCATCTTTCAACGAATCAATTTTCTGATTTGTTTCTTTCAAAAGATTTTTCATTTGGATGAATTCGTCAATTTTGGATTTCAAAGCATTTTCTTTTTCAGTACAGATTTTGCACATTTTTATGCAATGTCTGCACTTCTCATCAATGGACTTACCATTCTGCACATTTTCATTTAAAGCCCTGACCTGGTTTGATGACTCGGTAGACACGGTTGAAGATTCTACCTCGTTTTGTTTAGCAGCTAAAGCTTTATCCGCCATCTTTTACAGGTTTTTGGCTGTCAGTTCATGCTTCACGTCAATGATCTCAGGTACGTGCTTTACAGGATTCAGCTTCGCTTCTTTCTCGACTTTCTTTCTCCTCATAGCAACAAGTACATCTTTGTACTCTTCCTCAACAGTAGGGATCGTTTTGACCAGTGCATCAAAGTCGATTGTTGCTGGATCAGTTACAATGTTCCCCTCTTGATCCAAGTAGCACTGTTGCTCCTCATCCTACCTATTTGAATCTTTTGCCTCTTTATAGATCATTTCAATCTCACTAAGCTTCTTCCGAGCAATATCCTCTTCCCTGTTATACACCCACTTAGTAACTAATGCGGAACCCTCGTCAGTAATATACTTGTTCCAATCAAATCCCTCATCCTCCTATGTGACAATCAACGCCCTGGTTTTATCTTTTGACGATGATCCCTCTTAGATCTGTGGACGGTTGATTTTTGGAAGTTATTCCTTATTGCGGTGGTAGATAGCCTTCTTATAGTAATCCTCATGTAATGGGTTGACACTGTCATTCATATTTTGATTTTGGCATTCTCGTTTGAAATTCCCCTTCTGTTTGCATTTGAAGCAGGTGACCTTCAGCTTGTCGAACCCTAGTTTGGTATTCGGACCACCCACACACTCTTTACCTGTTAACTCCATAAATCTTTGTGCTCTATGGATAAAACTCGCCCTACACCAGCGGATATCAATCAGCTCCATTTCCTTCGGATCTATCTGATCATAGTCCTCTTTCGTCATATTTGGGTTGCCAATCTTGCCTGCAACCAGACTTTCGTAGCTCTCGAGGATAGACGCGAGGAACACCATCTTTTGTTTAGTCGCTTCTACGCTGAGACTTTGCGAATTTTTAAGATTTACGGCTACGTTGCATTGAACAACATTTGGGTTAGAGTTGTTTTGACTCTGCTGTGTTTTGGGTGCAGACTGTGATTGTGTGTTTGAGTTTGACCCTTTGTAACCAAAACCACTACTTCCTGAAGAACTACCACTTGAACTGCTGTTCGGTGACTCATTTGAATTTCTGACACTGAAGGCCTTCCCGATCTTCGGTGACTGAACGTTTGGTGACAGAAGACTTCCTCTGTAGTAGAGATTCACGTTCTGTTGATAGTTGGAGGTATTCGATTTGTTCTGTTTTCTGATTTCTAATTCGTGCCCCTCTAACTTTTCAATCAGTGTAGCCAGACTGACCGTGCTCAAATTCAGGTTACTTTTTAGTATCAACATATAATACTTCCAATACTCCTCGTTCGAAAGTGCATTGATCAGCTTCTCATTAACCTCTTCATCTGTCTTTTCAATCCCGAATCTATCCAGCTCAACTTTCAAGTGACAGAAACATTCAATCATTTGCTTTACACCTTCGCCTTTCATACAGCTAAAATAGTCAAATTCTTTTTTCAACAACGATTTTTTGTTTTTAACTAGTTTGTCCACTCCAGTATATTTCTTTTCAAAATTCTCACAACCCTTTTGTTGTATTATCATATCGAAGCAACGATATGATGTCGTCTCGAACCGATTGGTGAATAAGAGCAATCCCACGTTGCTCAGCAGAAAAGTTATTCTGATCTTGTGTTCCCAAAGCTGTAAACGGGATTCTTTCTCCTTGTGGGGTTACAAGAAGAGTATACCCGGTTTCCAAATATTTCCAACTCTCGTATGCGTAGGCCTTCAACCAATTGATAAAACTCGGGGCCCATCGATTGTAGTCCTCGATGTTCAACAGCTTCAGTGGCTTTTGGTAAGTTTCGTACGCGTTGTCGACATTTAGTGTCTCGGAGATGACACTTGAAACATTCATTGGGTTGGAAGTAGATGCCGCTACCGTGGTGTTGAAAGCATCGTAAAATGGGTTTAAGAATTCGTCTGATATGATTACTGTCTTTGAAAGTACCTGGAAAAGTTAAAGAAAGTCAAACACTTTTGAAATAAAACTAACAAATCTACCGGTCCAGATAGCCGTGGTCCGGATGAGCAGATAACAACAGTCTCCGGATGGACAAGTTTCCGGATAGACTATATCCGGATGAACTAAGCAACGAATGGACAGATCCAGATGGACTATATCCGGATGAACAACTTCTGGATGGGCACTTTCCGGATGAATACTAAAAGCCTATACATCCGGATGGACTCTATCCGGATGAACAAAACCTTGAACAAATTTCACTAATGAACAATCTATCCGTCCGGATGAGCAAGTCTATCCGTCCAGATGGATGATGATGTCAGCAAACTTAGTTCCGAAGTTCATGGTATTATACTGATTTTAACAAGTTTTAGTTTGAATTATGATCTAAAACTTTGTAGGATTGGTTAACAATACATTTCGCACATCATATCCAATTTTTAGCTGATTTTGTCCGTGAATTGATGTCCAATTTTGTGTTTTTCTATGAGAAAGTCAAGAAAAATGAGAAGTGAGTAGAAATAGAGAAATGTAGATCAAAATCGGTAAGAATCTAATGTAGATCTCTGGTATCTCGTGATAATCTTCTCCGAATCTGGCCTCCAAGCTCTGATACCACTTGTAAGGACCGTGAGATCGGGTCTTTGAACGCTCAGATAGGATCTTAACACCTACTGACGTGTGCAAAATCCATGAAAGTAGTAGAGAGAATAACACCATAGATACCATTAAACACCTTTCTCATTGATATCAAAACGTTTACAGATGATGTGCTAAAAAGTAGTTTAATAAAAATAACTAAATTAACCTAATTCTAGACTCTAAGTAATACTCTAGACTCACTAAGACACACTAAACTACTAACCGGCAAGTGTACCGATCGACTCTAGTATAGCTAATGTAAGTCTGGATATCGAACCCACGAGACTCTAATTAATTACACTAATGACCTTATCTAGACTGACTCTGACACGACACTTAATTTTTTTTATGTTTTAGGGGATGGGGGGGTTTCTAAAAAATCCTAAGAATGCAATTAAACTAAATTAATTAACTAAACGAATTACTTCGGACTTTACTC
The DNA here is from genome assembly GCA_030545235.1 of Helianthus tuberosus. Lineage (NCBI taxonomy): Eukaryota > Viridiplantae > Streptophyta > Magnoliopsida > Asterales > Asteraceae > Helianthus > Helianthus tuberosus. The sequence continues at coordinate 30,982 of JARYGA010054934.1, read as the reverse complement.
AGATGGTGGAAACACTACCTAGACCAGAATCCTGATTGCTTTTAGTTATGATTATATTTGGATGCTGTTTACTTTGGAACCGGGATCATAAAGTTCTCACTTTTCGGGAAATCTAAAGGACTCCTAACCCTTCTCAAGAGCACGCTATGACACCCTAGAGGTTGTTCAGATTACCGGTTATTTGACTCTTTTTCAGGACACCTAATGGATTTATGAAAGTATCCTACGAGGCTCACTCCCTGTCGAGATCTAAACCAAGGATAGACTTGTTTTCTCAATTAGACTTGCTAAACATTAGCCAATAGGTTTACTCCTAACGAAGCTCCTACCTTTCAGTTTAATGACTTAGACCTAGCAATAACCTCGCACCTTTCAGCTATTGATGATTAGTAGAACACTTGATTTTATAAGATTACAGAATATTACTTCTGAGGTTAGTTGCTCAATTTCACCCTAAAGAGTAAAGATTTATTATGTGATGTAGACACTCACCAAAATCTAAAACCCTAGCATGACTCTATTATGTGAAAACTCGTATAAATCCATGTACATCGTAAATTCGTGTTACGCGTGCTTTGTGAATTCATGTATGATATGTGATTTATATATGGTGTGTGATTTGTGTCTTTGATCGATTGTGTGCTTAGTGACGTGTAAAGTCAATTTCGTGAAACCAGAAACCAAAAACCGAAGTATTGTGATACGTCAGCATTGTGAAACGAGATATTGTAGTAGGTTAATTTTGACATGAAACGTCTCATTGGGTTATGATAAGAAACTCATGAAGAATCCACTTTATAAGTTTCGAGAAACCGACACTATATAGATTCGCCACTCATTTTGTGTGTTACCAATCGGCCCAAAACCCTTTGCGCAAACAACAAGCCAACCCGCCATCCCTTATCCCCTTTTGCGCAAACCTGGCCCAACCCCCATCACCCACCCAATGGTTTCTTACGGCCCACTCCACCCAAACCGCCCCAAACCCCCACCTATTTGTTAAATACGTATCTTGCATGAGGAATTAAAACCCTATATCCCCTTGGTGATTACTGTGTGTGACAGCAGGAGAAGGAAACCCCCCCCCCCCCCATTCGCAATCAGCTTCAAGGTGAAGACAGGATTCGTCCGTTCAGCTTCAAGGACGTGATTGACCAACCCTGACCGTTAGCTATTTTAAGAGTTCAACCGAGCAACCAAATGTGAGTTCACCCTTTCGTCAAAGCATGGGATTCCCGGTGGTTTGGGAATGGGTTAAGTAACAACTGTCCCCCTTAGGTGGGATGTAATCAAAATGGGTTAAGTAACAACTGTCCCCCTTAGGTGGGATGTAATCTGCGTGTTCTCCTTGGGTAGAATACGTACCTCGGTCCTCCTTGGGTAGGACGGCAACCTTAAACTTACTAGACAAAACTCTATCATGAAGTCCCTCATTTTTATATCGACTTAATCGCCGTGCCATTGGCGAACGGGTCATTAGTTAAATAGCGCTATTAGGTCTGACAAGCCTCACACCGTGCGGCAGAGGACGGGAGTGGACTAATGTACTTGCGCACTATTAATGATGATAGACATTGACGTAGGGCATATAAACATGACTTAAGTCAGTATTCGATATGGTAACGGGTCTAGTGGTTTACAACATGGGGAAGCCCCCGCGGTTTATGGTTATGGGAACATGGAATTGGGTAACTTTTGGTTTTCGAAACAACTTATGGTTTTTGGAACAACATTAAAACGGACAACCAACTGTGAACTCGCCAACCTTTTTGTTGACACGTTACCACATGCTTTGCAGATCGTTAGGTTATTTGCTGGAGCTTACATTTGAGAAGGAGTCGTTGTGGGACATGAACCGCTATGTGTTCATGAGAAATTTTATTAAACTTAAAACTTACATTTTGGTTTTGAACTTAATGCTTCCGCTGACTATTAAACTTGGTTTTGGACTTTGGTTTGGTGAACTTTAGACGTTTGGTTTTACTTTACTTTACTTAATGTTTATTATGATTGGTGGTATGATCCTGGTCAGTCACACACCTCGCGGTAATACTCCGCTTGTGAATTTTGAGGGTGTGACATATTATGTGATAAAGACCGTCACCAAGAATCTTACGAAGCAATAAACAATATTCAAACAATATCAAGCACGTAAACACATCTAACCGATAGAACAAATCACCTACAATTCATAAATAATCCATAGAATTCATAAATCCATAATAAAAATCAAAACTTTTTCAAAACTATTCATCCAAGTCTAGGTAGTTTATAAAATCTAGTCAATCATAGTCAAGAACGAAGATAATAAACAAGGTTCAAAACAAGAATTCATCGATAAAGATCAAAGAAAAATAAAAAACAAGAAGATTTGGTAACAAAACCCGTTTATTCGTTGCTCTTCAAGCTTCCCGCTCGATCCCAACGATCCCGTAGCTTCAGTCCTTGCCAAAAGATGCTTCACAATTCCTCCCAACTATTAATGGTCTTCTGATCGTCTGCCCCCCTCTGATGTAATTTGCGTCCAATTTAATGTGCGGCTGATGTTATGATGTTATGTTGTTTTCGAAGGCTCCTTGTATGCTTTTATGTCCCCGTATATATTGATGTCCCCTAGGATTATTATATTCCATTAGGGTTAATTAATAATGTGTATACGTATTCAAAAAGGCCAAAAATCACTTTTACGAAATCTGTTCGCTATAATGCTTTTCAAGGCCCATTACCACAAAATTCATGCAAATATGCTCCAAAAGAAACAGTCCAACTTTGTATGATTGATATACCATCATAAGGCAATGGGGTATGGTGGGGCTTGAGTTGGGGCATTGGTTGACACGTGTAATTTCAAAAGTCAAGTCTCAAACCCAGTTTGAAGGGGGTATGGTGGGCGTGGCTTGGCTGGCGTGGCCAAGCCACATCAGCTTTTTTTTTAATATATATACATATATATATTTATAACCAAAAATTACATAAACATACAAAATAATTATTAAAATAAACATACAAAATAATTATCAAAATAAAAAGCTATCATTCTTCGTCGTCTTTGTCGTCTTCGTCGGTTTCGAACCCAGGAATCGTTGAAACATGTTCCACCAAATCAGATCGAAGGTTGTGATGTATATCCCTTGACTTTATCATAAATTCATTTGCCGCTTTATCTTCTTCTGTTACGTTACCTGGTTGGGGGTTATCGTCATCATAGTAGGTAACGAACACTGTACCTTCATCCTCCAAAATCATGTTGTGAAGAATGATACATGTGTACATCACGTTTCCAATCTGATCCTTGTCCCATAGTTGACAAGGCATTGACAATATTCTCCACCTTTTCTTCAAAACACTGAATGCTCGCTCGACGTCTTTACGTGCAGCCATCTGGACCCTGTTAAACTTTAATCTTTTTGGATTTGTGGTACCGTGTCTTGTGAACGATTTTACGAAAAAACCCCACTCTGGGTAAATCCCATCAACTAGGTAGTACCCGTACACGTACTCAACCCCGTTTACAAAGAAAGTTCCTTTGGGTCCTATACCATTTACCAGATCATTGAAAAGGGGCGAGTGGTTTATGATGGTAATATCATTATGTGAACCTGGCATACCGAAGAACGCATGCCATATCCAAAGATCTTGGGACGCAACCGCTTCAAGCATGATGGCTGGCATCCCGTGAAATCCACTAGTGTGAGCGCCTTGCCATTGGGTAGGACAAAGTTCCCAAGGCCATTTCATACAATCTAAACTACCTAGCATCCCGGGTAGCCCATGATAATCTCCGTGATGTTCCAATATTTGTTGCATGTCACTGAAGGAGGGCTTTCTCAGATATCTTTTCCTATAAAGTTCTAGAATACACGAACAAAAGTTGTGAAGAGTTTCTCTAGCTACACGTGCAGACATTTTTAAATAGTCATCCATAATGTCCGAACTATTGCCGTACGCTAACTGCCTAAGTGAGGCCGTGACCTTTTGCCACGTACTAAATCCTAATTGCCCGGTTACATCGGGTTTTTGTTGGAAACAAACATACTTCTCCTCAAGATCTCTATATATCCTTAAAAATAAGTTTCTACTCATACGAAAACGACGCCTAAACATTTTTTCATCATACTTAGGTTCCGCTGAGAAGTAATCGCTTACCAACAAATCGTTAGCGGTGTGTCGTTCACGAGCGATGTACCTTCTCCTCCTTTTAGGTTATTGAGTCTCTTCCTCATCGTCTTAGTCTTCCACGATAGCTTTCACCACCGCCGTGATCGTTTGTAGAAATATTTCCGCACATCGTCAGATGATGATGACGATTCACTATAACTTGAAGAACTCATGGCAAGATTGTGTTTTATGTGTTTGATATTGTGTGAGAAAAATGTTAAATATGGTAAGGTATTTATAAAGGAAAAATATTTTTTTTTAAAGTAGCCCCCAACGGCTAGTTTGAATGGGCCATTCACAGCCCGTCATGTAAGCTTGCTCCCCCCCCCCCCACGCCCGGCTTGAAACCCAAGCCCCAAGGACCACGCCCCAACCCAAGCCCCATACCCCATAGCGTAAGATAATATATTTAATTATTTTAAAGTCACAACACCCCAATTTTACATAAACATGTTGGACTTCTACACTTACACGGCTCACTAGGATCCTAAATTGATGCATTCACATCTTATGTCATTTTCCTTTTTAATTTTACTAGGTTTATATCTACGCGCGCGTTGCGGCGCGCTAAGACAACTCCGATAAAGATTTCGCGTCGCAACTTCAACGCGCTAAGGCAACTCTGATGAAGATCTCGCGCTGCAACTTCGATGAAGGTCTACGTGTGTTTCCAAGCTGGTGGGACCTGAATAAAAACAAAATAAATCCAGTTGAGAATATTCAAAATCTCAAGTATGTTCGTGTCTACTATCTTATTCTATACCAAGCATAACCAAATCATAAATCCAAGTGTAGCCAGCGCTTTAATAAAAAATATACAAATGTACATTGTAAAAACATCAAGTGCTCATAAACTTGGACATACAATCTAATCCTTCTAAAGAAAAAAAGAATATCTTTCTCTAAAACAACTCTTGAATATTAGAAAAAACAAAATTTAACACCAAATTCGAAGTCGATTATAAATATGATTAACAATCTTTTCTCTATTCAAATGCGTCATCATCGTCATCCTCTGGAAGAGGCTGGTTTGCAGCTACTGCAAGCTCGGCTTCATGTCTGCAAAACACACAATGATAACGACCAACAACCCATAGTTGATACAGTCCGAAAGCAAAACGTACTGTTGTTGAGCAACCATGTCAATTTGAATTTTTGGTGGAGCAAGTGCAGGGGAGTCAAAAAATTGTAAATTTGCATCCTTAATAACCGACAAAAACATATATCATAATCCCAAATATTAACATATAACTGAAATGGTTCCACCAATGCTCGGTGTTAAAGATCAAAACATTAGCTCATTTCCATCTTGATGAGCCTCTATCAACCCGTATAATGTGAGCTAAAATGTGAAATGGTTTTGGAAAGGTACAAAGACATGGAAATCAAATGCTTAGACCTAAAGGGGTCGCCCCAACAGTTGAAGTATGTGTTGTACGGAAGTGGATTCCAGCATTTAGAGAAAGTGAAACACATTACCTGCTGGTTGACAGAGATGTATGCCTGAAAATAATCTATAACTATTTGTGTCAATGTTCTTGAGTTTCTTATTTGAATTTGACACTCATGTTCTAAGATTTGATTTCTTCATTTTAGGATTCATGTTGTCCTTTATTTCGGCATTTCTTTAATCTGAAATGCGCCAACGACTCACTGGATTTCTGATGCAGGTTTAAGGAGCAGAAAACGGTGATGATTTTGTCCGAACTATCGTTTTATTGTTACAGTGTTCGTTTTCTTCATCTGTGACAGATTGAAGTTAAACAATTTCTAGCTTTTCCGATGATGACCGCTATGAGGGCATGACATCTGAACGAATCAAGACAACCCACGACTCCTTTTACTATTCATCTGGTTTCCTTATTAACATATACAAGTCAAAAGATGCAAAGTTGAATTATGAAACTAAATGAAATGCAAGGTTGGTAACTTACTTACCTTTTGTGAGCATGAAACATGTGGTGAGCACCTGAGCAACAACCAAAATATGCAGAAACTAAGAAATTTCAAAATGAAATCAATTAAAGTTCTGATTGTATCATTCAAAATTATAAAAATAAAATAAACTTTGATATAACTTAACAACTGAAACATAGCACTCCATTTCAAAGTCAGATTAAAAAAATTCAAACGTATAATCTTAGAAAGAAGGAAAACATATATTTGTAGCTCAAGTTGATTCAACATTATCACATTGCAAGTAATAGTAAACTGAATAAGTATGAGACTATCATGCTTGATGTTTAGTTTATTTTTATTTCCAAAACAAACCATTTCAACCCAAACCCATTATGATTAGCTACTTCACACATCAATTTTAACCCAAACCCATTTCGGACAGAAACCATTTTGAACCAAATCTGTGATGACCAGTACCCGATTATATTATTTCAACCCAAACTATTTAGGATAGAATTCGCTATTACACTATATTGAACAGGGTGGGGGTGTTCCCGCTCGTCGCACCGTCCCTCACTTTCCATCTCAGTGCATCTCATTCTCATGAGCACACCATTGTGCCCCACATGGGTATTTCAAAAAGAAGGAAAAATAGTGTAGATGTTAAAAATCAATCGCTTTTAATTTTATTTCTAATTTTGTCGATAAGTATATCTAATTGTTAGAAGAACTTTATACTTGTATAAAAGTGGGGATTTCAATATTGATTCTTTTGAACCATCTAGCACATACGTGTGTATACACACACCCTATACAACATAAAATCGTAAAGTCCATATACATTAGAAGTTAAATAGCCAGTTCATCTCAAGTGAACTGTGATTCCAGTAATTTGCAAACTTTTTGGAACATTTATACCTGATATGCTAAATCGCAAGAACCATCTTTACAAAATTAGCTAAATTCCCATTCCCAAAATCTGAAAAACAATGAGATAAATATTAGGTTATTTCACCAGCTACAAAGAATGAACAAAGGCCGCCAAAACGGAAGAAACATACGCAACAATGAAGAAAAAACAATATGTACAATGGCAACCTTACCTTGGCAGGTGATCGGAGTGTTTGCGGGCGAGACCAGTGGCGCAACCTAAGTTTTCTCCACAGTTCATCGTTTCTAGATCTGCGAAACAGCGGCCAATACACCACAAAATCTTTCAGTCACTACTCACGGAGCCGTCGGTGCCGCAAGATCCAGTCCAAAAATCCCTAAATCGCAACCAGATGATGTTTACACAGTCTTCGATGCGTATATTGTCGTTGGTTGCTCACCACCACAGAACATTATCTCCCGCTCATGCGCTCATGTATTGTGCCTTTCTCGTGAAGAACGCCACCAACACCCACCTCGCCACCACCACCGAGCTAGACAGGGTGATGGGTTTTGACCGGAAAAGTGATGATGGTGGTGGTGTTCTGGAAAGCTTTGTTAGGGATTTGAGAATAAATCCAGGGGTTTGGGGCGAGGAAGATGAGGTGAGGGGTGAGGGTTAAGATTAGGGTTTTGAGAGGTGTCTTCAGTCCGTAGAGTATTTAACAAACGGGAAAAAAATTAGGTGGGGCATGGATCGAACCTGAGATGAAGTTGAATTCAATAGGAGACTTAACCAATTTACCATACACTCTAATCTGGCCAATATTGAACAATAATACTATCTATACAGTAAGAACAAAGGGGCAGAAGAAGTGGACAAAAACACTATTCATTGGGTTTCTCTATTAATATATAGGATAATAATATAGAGATAAATGGTCTCGACCCAATCACAGAAAATGGCTGCAATTTTTATTCGGTCCCTGGCAGTCTACTCTACTTAACTAGCTGGTTATTTGTTTATTATTCTTTTTCGCTCCATTTGCACCAAGAACTAGCCAAACATAATATAATATAATACTAAAACTAACTAAAAACAAATAAACTTATACAAAAATTATACAATTTAAACGGGACAAATATGTGTATTTTACCCCACATCAAATATCCACACACTTAACCTTTTTTCGTCCCCGAAAAAGACTATGCAAACGGAATCAGAATCAGATAATATTCAGGTTCAAAAGTCTATATTACTTATTAAAATTAAAACTTGTGTTAACCGCGATTGCAAGTATACTTATCCCCTTAAACCCAAACCCGGTTCCAAGCCCTTATCATGTAATTTAAGTTCAAGTTCGGTTAATTTACCTGGGGTCTCACACTAGAATCTGTCGTTTCACCTAATCCCGCCTCAAGCTTATATAACAAAAGGAACAGTCATTGGACTATTTCCTAACCGTTTTATACCAAAATCAAAAGAATTTAAAATCAAATCTTTATTATATTTTTTCTTTTCGTTTCTTTTTTCTTTTGAGCTTTTTAGACCGTGCATACCTTATCCCAGAGGCATTCCCAATCAGAGTTACCATCCCCAAGAAAGATTACAATATGCATCAGTATTTTTGCATTTTTATTTAACAATCCTAGAGGCATTCTAAGGTAGAGTCACTATCCCCAACAGAGATTACATATGCCTTGTCATTTTTTCAGTCTAGCTCTTTTTATTATTTTTTTTTTCTTTTTTCCATGATATGATAAGAAATTCTAACGATCTTAGCTTATAACGGCATCCCTTATACTATTATTGACGATTTCGGCTTCACTACCTCTCCTAGATGAGAACCCACTAGTAAATCAACAATTAGGTATGTTTTTAGCTCAAAGGAACCTAAAACCGGGTCAAGCCTACTCGCACATCCCAAATTAGACACAGGCTTAATTTATTTATTCTCTTATTATCATTCTTTGAAACCCGAACAAAAACTGATTTTTCTATCATTTTCCGTTTTTATTTTGCAAACTTCTAAAACAGGAACATTTTCTATTTTTTTCAATTTTTTTGGATTTTAAATTTTTTTTTTTGTAGTTTTTTCAAATTTTATGACTCAAACGACTCACTAACTAGACACTAAACGATAGTTTCTCATCCCCACACTTAAACTCAACATTGCCCTCAATATAGGATGGAAACCGACTAAAAAAACTAAAATAAATAAGAAATAAAAGACAAAGGGCAAATTGGAAAAGAGTTAGCTGGTTTTATGACGCGTAAGCTCCAAACTCTTGTCTAATCCAGCTCGATCGTATAGCATTTCGGTCGCGATCGGCTCTGACACTGACTGGTATACTTGGTAAATTCCTTGAAATTTGATAAGGAGCTCCAAAATCACCCGAATGGAGATTGAGTACGTGTGGTACGATTCAAACCTGCATAAACAAAAACAAGCAAAAACCAAAGCAGTACCGACTCTAGACAACTAAATTAGACTCATGGTACAAAATAAATGACTCAATATACAAACTCCACAAACTACAGAAAATCCACCGAATAAATAAATTAAACAAACTCTACAAAACCTCCCCACACTTAAATTTCATCAGGAGGCTTTTCTTTTATCTGAACCCTATCTAACCCGTTTAATTCCACCGGTCCTCAAAAATACTTAAAAATTTATTGGTGGAATTATAAAATATTTTAAAACTCTTAAACGGGTCAGACCACCAGAATTTATACTTACCTGTAAGAAACCGAATGCGCGGCATGTAACGAGAGGACTGATCGTGCTTGAAATTTAGAGGCTCCTCCTTTTTCTTCTTGTATAACCCTTCGGTCCTCTTCCGTTTTCGATATTCTCTTTTTCGTTTCTTTGCCCTCTCCTGCTGTTTTATCAATTCTGAAGTTTCATCTATCACTAATACCACGGGCCAGCTGTGGTGTTCTTTCTCTGCCACCACTTCCACAGGCAGATCCCCACACTTAATTTCTTCATCTGGGGTAGGTTCTATCACCTTTGTCGGTTCACCTTCAAGTAGAGCATCAAAGTATGCTATATCCCCTTCAGGGTCTAACTCTCCTACCTCTTCATAGACCGATAAACCATCTAATTCTAACTCTAAAAACTCATCCTCCCTAGACGACTTAATTTCAACCTCTACAAATTCTTCCTCTACACCAAACATTAACCCAAGGGAGTCTCCTAAGTCCACTTCCTCCTCCATTACTGCTTCATTTACTAACGACCTCCGATAAGCAGCCCACTCTTCTTCGTCTATTTCATCATTAGAGTCACTCCAGCAATTAATAATTGGAACCTGTGGAACCGGAGGTGGGACTTCAGCGTCTATTTTCGTCTCCGTGATTGTAGTGATCTTTTAATCTGACCAATCCTCATATGGCGGCTCTTTCCCCAATTCTGGAAATGTTGGGATTAATTCTCCAGTAGAAAACATGTAACCGAGGTAGTTGCCTTCCGCATCATATGTATAGCTAGTCGTTGGCTGTTCTTGTGACAACCCAAACTTTCAAGGTCAGCGTCTTCTAGTCACGTGATCCTGTTTTCTTATTATTCCTCTTTTACGTTCTTTACGATGATAAAGATTATTAAACGCTCGTGTATATAATATACTTGCTAAACGTAAGACGTGAGTGAGTATGGCTACATGTGCTTGACTGCTTAACTATGAGAAACCGTTAAAACACTTTTATGTGTCGATTGGAGAACATACCTTTGGGCCGCAAAAACTCGTTTAATACTCTGAATGATAATCCTGTGAAACTTAAACGTATAGTTGATGATTGAACGCGTATGTTGGGCCACGAGTATGTTGGGCCACACACACAACATGTATGTGGGCCGCGAGTATGTTTGGGCCGCACACACCTCTAGTACACACCTCTGAATCATCACACCTCATTCTATTTCGACCCATACTTGCATATCGGGCCAAACCGCATGAGCCCAACCCCCTTTAAGGGTTATGTATATGTGTAGAACTAGGAGAATAGGTGTACGTAATATTATTTGTGATTTTGGAAATCACGTCGATAACAAACCCTAGTGCACCCCATTCCTTCCTTCTCGCGATCAGCCTACCTTTCGAAGATTCGTACTTCCCTTTGAAGCTAGACTCTCGTGAATAGCAACATCTCTAGTCCGGTTAGTATAATTATATTGTATTGAATCTGATCTTCATTTGGCTATTTTGCGTCGGTTTGCATGATATGGTTGGATTTTTCATAGATTGATTACAAGTTGCTGATGATGAATGTTCTTGTGATATGATGATAGGGATAGGGATGCATAATAGTGTAATTGTGTTTAATGTGTTAAGTGATTCAGTGTATTAATCGTGATTGTTGTAGTATAGGATGTAAACTAATGATAAATTACGAACAAAGTTGTATTATGCTAGTACTCAAGGATTTTGTGAATCTTGAATGATTTAATTGGCTCCGATTTGGGTTGTGATCAATTACTGTAAGTGTTGTTGAAGGTTTAATGTAGATGGTGGTTTAACAGTTAACCAAATAATGAGGGTTTGTGTGCATAGGGTGCCGTATCCATGGTTATCATATTCTCATAAGTGGTGTGATGATGATTTGATTTATTAACAAAACCCAAAGTCACCTCCACTAATTCAGCCGTCACTTTATGTGTATATGTCGGCTCAAAAAGGGACAGCCCATGTGAAGATGATGATCCATTGTTATGTTTTTCATTAATAAAATTATAAATCAAAGATCATGGAATGTCAGAGCCATGTGACCGAATTCTATTAATATTGAATGAATGAAAATGTTTGTGGTTGTTCATGATTGGACCGATTCTAATATGATATTGCATGATTGTTGTAGTTAATTTATTGTGACTTCGAACTGCATGATGATGATTATGTAATGGAATGATACCTGAGATTGAAGGATTGTTAATATGATGAATATGTGGATGACCGACTAGTATGCTAATGATTGGTATTGTCTTATATGATAGTGATTATATTGGGTATGTTGTGAATTAATGATCTAGGGATGGATAACATGTAAATAGGGTGTATTGCTTATATATAATGGTGAAAGCCTCGAGCTCTACAAATAACCTGATTGCTTGAGCTGGTTACATGATTGCAATGGGTAATTGTTTGATGATAATTAGAGAATTTTAGATTGACCTTGTTAGAAACATTAGGCCGCACATGTTTAATAATTGGGCTTGAAGCGTATGCGAGTGAATCATGTATGTATGTGTGTAGTATGTTTGAACTATACGTGTCAGGTGATTTTCTGATGGCACTAGATGAATGGATTAACTGTCATGACTTGAACTACCTGTGTGCGTTGCATGTACATTAAATGTGCTTTATGTGAACAATGAATACGTGAATTAATTGTACGTGAAAGATGTGGTGCATGTGCACGTGGAACTGACTGTTATCGGTAACCCTTTTAAGACGTGTTTGATCAACTGTTAAACAAGTAACTAGTCATACCGAGCAAACCGAGGTGAGTTCACACTTTCCACAAGGCATGGGATTCCCAAGGGTTGGGAATGGGTAAAGGATTGAAACTGAAACTGAAACTGCGTGATTTCCTGGTTTGGAACACGTACACACCCTCTTTATTGAAGGGTGACAACACATCATAAGGATATGATTGGAACTTGCGTAATCTCCTGGTTTGGGAATTACGTACACACCCTCTTATTTGAAGGGTGACAACACAGATACTAGACCAAAACTCTCTATCATAAAGTCCCTCCTTTTTATATCGACTTAATCGCCGGGCCAATGGCGAGCGGGTCATTAGTTAGATAGCGCTATTTAGGTTTGACAAGCCTCACACCGTGTCGCAGAGGACGGGCGTGAACTAATGGATCTGGGCACGTCAATGATGATAGACATTGACGCTAGGGCACCAACTTACTTCAGTCAGTGGTCGATATGGTAACGAGTCTAGTGGTTAACATGGGGAAGCCCCCACCAACTATGGATATGTTTGGGAAACAGGGTAAACTGATTAACTTACAACTTACAAAGGAATTCCTGGTTTTTTTGAAACAACTTAACAATGAACACCAACCGTGAACTCGCTCAACTTTGTTGTTGATTTGTTGTTACATGCCTTGCAGGTCGTTAGGTATCTATGGAGCTTGCACGAGCAAGAGGAGTCGTTGTGGGACATGGACCGTTGTGTGCCATGTTAACATTTAAACTTATTGAACTTATGTTTTGGTTTTACCTTTATTGCTTCCGCTGTTTAACTTGAACTTGGTTAACTTGTTTTTGAACACCAATTATATTGCGTGGTTGGATTTTATTTATTTTAAATACATTGTTCAATATGATTGGTGGCTTGATCCTGGTCAGTCACGCCTACAAGCGGCGATACTCCGCATGTGGATTTTTGGGGGTGTGACAGTTCTGGTTGGTTTCTCATAATATTATCTTGCTCTGCTAGGGCTTGATCCTGGTCAATCTCCTAGCAATGCCATCTACTGTACATTGAAGATCTAATAGAGCAGACTGTTGATTTCTCATAATATTATCTTGCTCTGCTAGGGTTTTCTGAATATTAGCTTTTTGGGCAACTAATTGAACCAACATCTCCTTTATCATGCTCAAAGCAGTATCATTACCCCCAACAGAGTTGCTACCAGAATATTGATCATAGTACTGACCCCCGTTATACTGTGGCTATTGATACGGATCATTGTAATATGGTTGATCATCATAATAATTCAAAGAATACCCCTGTGAAAAATATGGCTGCGGCTGCACAAAATGGTTAGCATAACATTGTGCAGAAAACCCCTCATATTGTGGGTAATTAACAGTAAAATGAGGTCCTCCACAGATTTCACACATATTTACAAGACTCGAGAAAAAGAAAGACACAGACAATTAGACTCCTACGACTCAATATACAAAAGCAAGTAGCACGTATGCTAAAAAGTAGTTTAATAAAAATAACTAAATTAACCCTAATTCTAGACTCTAAGTAATACTCTAGACTCACTAAGACATACTAAACTACTAACCGGCAAGTGTACCGATTGACTCTAGTATAGCTAATGTAAGTCCGAATATCGAACCCATGAGAGTCTAATTAATTACGCTAATGACCTTATCTAGACTGACTCTGACACGACACTTAACTATTTTTATGTTTTAGGGGGGGGGGGGGTTTCTAAAAAATCCTAAGAATGCAATTAAACTAAATTAAGTAACTAAATTAACTAAACGAATTACTTCGGACTTTAATCAGATGGTGGAAACACTACCTAGACCAGAATCCTGATTGCTTTTAGTTATGATTATATTTGGAAGTTGTTTACTATGGAACTGGGATCATAAAGTTCTCACCTTTCGGGAAATCTAAAGGACTCCTAACCCTTCTCAAGAGCACGCTATGACACCCTAGAGGTTCTTTAGATTACCGGTTATTAGACTCTTTTTCAAGACACCTAATGGATTTATGAAAGTATCCTACGAGGCTCACTCCCTGTCGAGATCTAAACCAAGGATAGACTTGTTTTCTCAATTAGACTTGCTAGACATTAGCCAATAGGTTTACTCCTAACGAAGCTCCTACCTTTCAGTTTAATGACTTAGACCTAGCAATAACCTCGCACCTTTCAACTATTGATGATTAGTAGAACACTTGATTTTATGAGATTACAGAATATTACTTCTGAGGTTAGTTGCGCAATTTCACCATAAAGAGTAAAGATTTATTATGTGATATAGACACTCACCAAAATCTAAAACCCTAGCATAACTCTATTATGTGATAAAGACCGTCACCAAGAATCATACGAAGCAATAAACAATATTCAAACAATATCAAGCACGCAAACACATCTAACCGATAGAAAAAATCGCCTACAATTCATAAATAATCCATAGAATTCACAAATCCATAATAAAAATCAAAACTTTAGCAAAACCATTCATCCAAGTCTAGGTATATAACAACCCTCCGAAAATATTTCCAACACTCCTAAATATATCCTAAAATATTTATAACACCCCTATACGTCCTAAAATATACCCCATATACGATATTTGGCCCTGAATACCTTTAATTTTATAAAAATAAAATAAAAACAAAATCCTTGTGGCGCTCGCGGGCCGCGAAGACCTTGTCTTCGGGTTACGCGGGGCGCGACAGCTCAAGACCAGGGCGCACCCGGTGCCGCCATGTGGCAATAACATGTTGGGTCTAGTGGTTAAGTCAGCCAAGCTAGGGCCTACCCTAGTTGGCCTCGTGGGCCGCGAAGCCCTTTGTTGATTCTTACGCGGGGCGCGAGGAAACCGAGATCAGACCCTATAAATAGGATCGATCGGATTCAGTTGGAATTCGTTCAAAACTCGTGCTTCTCTCTCAAATTCTAAAATATTAGAATTATACCAAGCATAATACCCCCCTAATTAGCGAAGCTCTGCCTCGTTGCAAGTATTACGTATTAGATACGCTGCCCGATTGATCCAGTGCTCCGTAACGGCTGTCGAGGCTCTGCCCAACGTAGTCGTTGGAGTTTTGTCTCGGGGAGGGTATAACTAATGTAAACTGGGTTATTATACTAATGCGTGTGCATTGTTTAATTAATACATTATAACCAGGAAGTCACAAAGGAAAACCTAAATTAGCAATGTGAGTAATCTCCTTTTTGTAAACTATTTTTACAAAACCTCAAATGCTTTACATCACAATGAACAATGATTGAGTATTTGTAATTCTACAATTATCTTCGGTATGTTGGGGTTTTGTATACAAAATTTGTTACTACACTGTGAGTAGTAACATGACCACAAGTCGGGTTGACAGTACCGTGGGTGGTAATTAAACTAAGAATTGGAAACAAATATAATTGCGAGATCGCCCTTAATACTGTAAAATGATAAAACTTGTCTTGATTAAATTGGGATTCACTCACCAGTATTTCCCATTGACAAATGTTTTTAAAACGTGTTTCAGGTAACAAAATATGAAAGCCAAATAGAAGCCAGCTGGACAGCACTGAAGGCTTGGAAAATGTGGCTATAAAAGTTACCTAAATAAAGAAGATGTTTTTAAATTCAATAAATTAGGGTTTATCCCTAAAAACATGTTTGTAATAGAAACTTGGGTTTTACCCATGCGTTTATTATTATAAAAGTGTGGTATTTTACTCTAATAAAAATATTTCCTAACTACGGTCCTGATGTAAATTCCGCTGACAAACTGATAAACTACTGATACCACTAAATCTGAGCTCGCGGCCACCCGTTCCCAGGAGATAGGGGTCGGGGGTTGCGAACAATGTAGTTTATAAAATCTAGCCAATCATAGTCAAGAACGAAGATAATAAACAAGGTTCAAAACAAGAATTCATCGATAAAGATCAAAGAAAAATAGAAAACAAGAAGATTTGGTAACAAAACCCGGTTATTCGTTGCTCTCCAAGCTTCCCGCTCGATCCTAACGATCCCGTAGCTTCAATCCTTGCCAAAAGATGCTTCACAATTCCTCCCAACTATTAATGGTCTTCTGATCGTCTGCCCCCCTCTGATCTAATTTGCGTCCAAGTTAATGTGCGGCTGATGTTATGTTGTTGTCAAAGGCTCCTTGTATGCTTTTATGTCCCTGTATATATTGATGTCCCCTAGGATTATTATATTCCATTAGGGTTAATTAATAATGTGTATACGTATTCAAAAAGGCCAAAAATCACTTTTATGAAATATGTTCGCTAGAATGCTTTTCACGGCCCATTACCACAAAATTCATGCAAATCTATCTATAGTTTCTATAAAAGGATAAATCCCAATGACATAAGAAAAGCTTATGTGTCAGCAGGAAATGCTGTCCAACAATGCTTTTCTTATTTCATCACGATGAGGTGGTAGCCATAGAGGGAGCATAGTGACATCATAATTCAAAGATCTGCCATCAAACCACTGCCCCACTTTCAAATTTCAAAGGTCTAGCCCACATTCAATTATGAAACCACTGATGTTCATTCAAAATTATGAAACCACTGATGTTCATTCAAAATTCAAACCACTGCTGTTTCATTAAAATGGGAGGGTAATTTGAAATTTAAACCTTATAGGGATATGTAATTTGCATTTAATGTCGTCAGAGCTTCAATTCTTCTCTCTCTCTCAAATATAAATTCAAACCCAAATCCAAACCCGGTCATAATTTCAAAAACCCATTTCAATCTCTCTGTCTACTCTCTCTCAACTTTGTATCTCTAAAACTGTAGATACAGAGAAGAGGATGTAAATCAGGTAATTGTTATTTTTTGGTAATTGTTAATACACTTTGTAATCTGTTCTTCTTCTTCTTCTTCTTCGTGGTTTCTTGAGCTTTGTTACTTGTTTTCAAGATTGAAGTTTCTTCAAATCGTCATCTTCTCCAATGCTTCCATCGATTCTTCTCTCGCTAAATCTGGTAACACTCCGTGACCTAATTTCTTTCATGATTCTATGAAATTTGTTTGATATGTTTGTAGCTTTTAATTTTTTCTTTGATTTGTTATTATTTATTCAGATGCTTGCATTGGTGTACCATGTGATTACGAGTAGATTGATTTTGATATGTTTGTAAAAGGAAAAATCCCAATGACATAAGAAAAGCTGGTGATGTCTGTTTATTCATCATGTTTAACATTGATTTGAATATTATGCAGACCAACGGTAGTTTAAAAATAGATGTTTTTTGATTTTTTCTTTTTATCACAAACTGAAGGTTTGTATGCTAAATGTTCTTCAGGTAGATCTTGCTGGATTTGTTATTTGGTGTGGAAGTCTTGAGTTCGTTGGCCGAACTTCGAAATGTAATCAAGGTTATAAAATGTATCTCAACTTTATTGATGAAGAGGTAATGTTTGTTTGTGTTTAAAAAATAGATGTATATGTGTTTAAAATAAATTATGATTCTATCAAATTTATTTGATATGTTTGTAGCTTTTGATTTTGTCTTTGATTTGTTATTATTTATTCAGATGCTTGCATTGGTGTACCATGTGATTACTAGTAGATTGATTTTGATATGTTTGTAAAAGGAGAAATCCCAATGACATAAGAAAAGCTGGTGATGTCTGTTTATTCATTATGTTTAACATCGATTTGAATATTATGCAGACCAACGGTAGTTTAAAAATAGATGTTTTTTGATTTTTTCTTTTTATCACAAACTTAAGGTTTGTATGCTAAATGTTCTTCAGGTAGATCTTGCTAGATTTGTTATTTGGTGTGGAAGTCTTGAGTTCGTTGGCCGAACTTCGAAATGTAATCAAGGTTATAAAATGTATCTCAACTTTATTGATGAAGAGGTAATGTCTGTTTGTGTTTAAAAATAGATGTATATGTGTTTAAAATACATCATAATTCTATCAAATTTTTTTTATATGTTTGTAGCTTTTGATTTTGTCTTTGATTTGTTATTGTTTATTCAGATGCTTGCATTGTTGTACCATGTGATTACGAGTAGATTGATTTTCAGTTGGTATATTGGTGGAATGATAGCAAGTCCAGGTTATGCTTCAAGCTGTCTCGATCTCTTTGGAGGCGGATAGGTGGCTTTAGGAGGTCTGAAAAACAGAATTTATCAATTTAGGGAAAATGGGGTTGAAAGATGATCACCCAACAGTTGAGGATCTCATTCTACAGCTTCGATAAATTCAAGGGCATTCTGAAATAATGCTTCCTAGATTTTTGAAGACCGACAAATGTCCAAAGAAGCATCACTGTAGGCATTTGTCGGTCTTTGTCGGTCTTCAAAAATTAAGGAAGCATTATTTCAGAATACCATTGAATTTATCGTAGCTGTCGAATGAGATCCTCCACTGTTGGGTTATCATCTTTCAAACTCATTTACCCTAAATTTATTGATTCTGTTTTTCAACAGAGATGTAATGCAATGATTCCTCTCAATTGAATAGACGGACACTTGCTTCCTCTCAAATGGTTATGGAGTGGTAATAACAGCTGGTCATGCTAAGGACTGTTATAACTAACCACTGCTCCTTATAAAGACTGATGGACGTAAAGACTGATGAGACCTATCCACTGTTGAAGACAAAGCCCTGTTAAAGACAGGCACTTATGTACCTAAGGCCTGATCAACCGAAGGAAAACCACTGCTTAGTAACAGCAGTGGTTCAACATCTACAGCGGATTCAACATCAGTATTTATGTAACAGTGTTTAGTGTATCAGTGTTTAGTTATACTCAATCTCTCAAGACAAACCCTAGAGTTTATGTATATACAATCTCCCCATGTTGATTCGATTAATGGTATGTTGATTCGATTAATGTTATGTTATGTAATTGCTACCGTTTGAATATTATTGTTATTATATTATCATATGTTGATCATGGTCTGTTAAAGTACTACTGTTAAACATTCTCTGTTGAGCTGCATCATCTGTTAGTCCATAGCAGAGGTTCTCTTTGGCAGACCTTTGCTTGAAGGAGATCTGGGTGTTTATCAGCAGATGTTCATCATGATGCGTGTGTAAACAGATGTTTGAAATCCTCTGTTGAACTACATCATCTATTAAGGCACAGCAGATGTTAGCAATCTATACTGTGGAATGATCAGCAGATGTTATGTTTGGCAGACCTTTGTTTCAACAGCAGATGTCAAAATGTTTAAAGATGGTATCATCTGTTAAGTAACAGCAGATGTTAGCTTTATGATGCTTTTGTATTCATATTCAGCAGCAGAGGTTGTGTTTATCAGCAGAGGTTATTTGCTATAACAGTTTTGTGTTTATCAGCAGAGGTTGTTTGGAACAACAGACTTTGCTTGAACAGATTTTCTGTTTTATAGAGCATTATCTAAATAGAGGTTGAGTGCATAAATTTGTTTGTAGTCAGAGGTTAATTCAAGTGAAGTTATGACAATGATCACCCAGAAATTTGTTGAAGCCTTTTAAGTGTCGATGACTGCCCATAAATTTGTTGAAGCCTTTTAAGAAAAGCGTTTTAAGTGTCGATGACTGTCCATAAATTTGTTGAAGCCTTTTAAGTATCCATGACTGCCCATAAATTTACAGAGTATAATTGAAGTTGTAATGTATCATCAATAATCAATTAAAATATATGGAGAATGTACAACAAAGGTTTAAGTTAATATAAATAATAAGATAAGCATACATGATTATAATTTAAATATTCGTAAGTCGTAAGTTTCACAAAATATAGAAGTTTGATACATCACCATCCCATAATTTATCTCAAATGAGATAATACCAACAACCACAACTATCTGTAGACTTTCTTTAAGATCAGCTTGGCTTTTTCTTCAGAGTAGACAAATTTGCATCTCATATTTTTGTAGATACCATTGGGCTTCGTGAACTTCTTGGTGAATTGACAAGCCACGTATCTAAATCCCTTGCCATGCTTCTCCCGTCGAAAGTCAATTACAGTGTCTACTCCATTCAGATTTTCAACTGTCATCTTTTTTGTTATATGAATCCTTGATAAAGACGTTACTTTCACATTCAGACGCTTAAAAATAAATATAAAATATCAATAATTAATAAGAAATACGTAATGTATTTAAGTAAAGTAACAAAAAAACAGCTTAATTGTAACAAACATTTAACATCCAAAAAATGAGGAATAATATATTAACATAATAAACTTACAAAATGTTTGCTGCAGTACCATACGATTTGTAAGGGGTATACATCAGGATCAGCTTCATAATCTGAGACAGTAGCATCAAAATCTGCGTCGTCGATATCATCGGATGATTCATTTGATACAACATAATCACTATCAGAATCTGTGTCATTGGATTCTTCAACATCCGACTGGTGATGCAGATCCTCAGTAATTGGAGCAACTTCTAAATTTGGGTGAGGAAGTATCATCTATCGGACTGTCATTGAATTTGGGTGCAACAATCTCACATCCATTCAAATCAAAGGCAGTAAGCAGAAAGATGTAATCCGCTACGTATCTTAAAACAAGTACAATTCCTGTTTGCATACCCATGTAGTGTACAACCTTTTCCCATCCATCGGTTATAAAGTAACAATTCCGAAGAGGATCACGTTGAAGTAGTACATCAAAAGAGTCCCACTGATTCACATAGATCTTAAATATCTCTTTAAGTTTACCAACTCCAATACTGACATTGACTAACTCCTTGGGTATTAGCTGAACAAAAAGATATAAAATTATGAAATCAACAAAAGTATAGTAAAATTAACAACTATATCACTAATTACTATAGTAACATTTAAGTATTGGATTAAAATACCAAAACTTACCAACACGTCCATACAAACATCAGTAAACTATGGGAGAATGAATCCATACATCCAAACTTCCTCTCAAACGATATTGATGTGAACGTAGAAATCATTGGGAGTTTTGTTGGATAGTGATGAACTTTTTCAAAAGGTGTCAGCAGGTATGTATATGGTGCAGTTTTTTTAAATACCAGCAGACATCCTTCTTTCAATGAAAGGTCAGAGACAACTGAGGACCATCCTTCTTTTAGAGCAAAAGTTCCATTGTGTTTTGAGAATCGGTAATCCCATCTCATACCGTTTACACACTCTATAACGCCAACGTTACCAGGAACTTCTTTGAGTAAATGATTGTTTGCAAAATTTTGTGGTATTATCTGTTGAGTTCAAGTATTTAAGTATTGGCAAGTGTTATATGTGAATTAATTGTTAACAATAAAACTGTAGAAAATGGTTTTAATGTAATAATCTTACCAAGATTTTGGAATTAAGAGAATCCAAATATTTATAAAAAGACATCTTCCAAGATATGATGTTTCTGGTTAAAAATCAAAGAAAAAATGAGACAATGTATTTTATCAGATACTTCATTATTTATAAAGACTATGATAACAAATGTGAACCAACAATGTTTAACATATCTATGTCATTCAGATAACGCATTTAATATTTATCGATTTATCTAGAGTATATCAATAAATAAAGATTCCTCTAAAAACTATAGAATCGAGTACCACTGTCAATAACTTTTTTTTGCAAGTCTATAACTAAAAGATTTGTCATTTAATCTTATTCTTTAATATCAAGTAAGAAAAACAACAAAATATACCTTATCGATTGCTTTCAAGAATCCAAATGTAACACCATATCAAACAAAACTTCAAGTCAGAAACATCATAAAAAATAAAAAAGCTTGTAAAATTAAATTGATATATCATCTAAAACATGCAATACATTGAGAACAGTCTTCATAACAGTTATTAATCATGTGCATATGAAACTAAGGTATATACGAATTTTAATAAATATTATTATACCTTGATCGAAGTTGTTGATGATGTCAAAAGTAAGAAGTATTCAAGTGGAGTGATTCAATATTGAAATGGACATCGGTGATTAAAACTTGAAGCACTTTTTATGAGATCAGACAAACAATTTTGTAAAGAGGATTTGGAGAGTCGTTAAAAAGGTAAAGTATATTTCTATTTGCCTCTATGTAAAAAGGTAAACCGCCATTAGGATAAGAAACTTACATTTTACCGCCATTGAGATAAGGAACTTACATTTTACCCCCTAATAATATAGCTTTCTTTTTCAAAGAATTCAAATCATTTTCAAATAATTCAAACCATTTTCAAAATACTTTGAAAGTCTTTTTCTTGAGTGCTCAAAAATCTTCTTCATTCAGATATTTGAAATTATGGAGACAGATAATAGAATTTCAAGTAAGTATGAACTGCTCTTTCAACCACGTCAAAGTCAAGTCTGTGCTGAAGCAAGGAAAAAAAAGGAAGCGTGTTCTGCAACAAAAGCGAAACAAGAGTGGTTTTCATCGTACATCAACATCCGATTCTGTTAAAAGGATTCCATTATTAAACACTCCAAGTGGTATGTCTTATAGGTTTGCAAACAAAATTTTACAAGAAATATATATTTATATGTTATCTTTTGGGAATCCTTACACATGTTTCGTATTTTACAAGTTTCAACAACCAATGTTCAGAGAAGGAATGTGTATCATTTTCCTGCTTATGCTACTCCAAATATTAGCAGTAATTTGTTTCACTCATCTACAGAAGTAAAAGGTATACTTACTGCAGATATTTTTTGGTAATTTCAAAAAAAATTCACAATATGTTCAAAGTTCTTTCCTTGAGTGGTCAACAATCTTCTTCGTTCAAGTATTTTAAATTATGGATACAGATAACACAATTTCAAGTAACTATGAAGTTGACCTTCAAGCAAGTCAACG
Organism: Helianthus tuberosus; assembly: GCA_030545235.1. Lineage (NCBI taxonomy): Eukaryota > Viridiplantae > Streptophyta > Magnoliopsida > Asterales > Asteraceae > Helianthus > Helianthus tuberosus. Next base: position 7,822 of record JARYGA010054934.1, on the reverse strand, counting down.
TCAAAGCTGTGCTGAAGAAAGAGAAAAAAGGAAGTATGTTCTTCAACAAAAGAGAAACAACAGAGGTTGTTATCCTGCATCAACATCTGATTCTGTTGAAAGGATTCCATTTTCAAATACTTCAAGTGGTATGTGTTATAGTTTTACAAACAAAATTTAAAAGAAATATGTATGTATAGGTTATGTTTTTGGAATCCTTACATATGTTCTATTTTACAAGTTTCAACCACCAATGTTGAAAGAAGGAATGTGTATCATCTTCCTGCTTATGCTACTCCAAATATTAGTAGTAATTTGTTTCACTCATCTACACAAGTAAAAGGTATACTTACTTCAAATATTTGTTGGTAATTTCAAATAATTTTCACAATACTTTCAAAGTTCTTTTCTCGAGAGGTCAACAATCTTTTTCATTCAAGTATTTTAAAATATGGATACAGATAACACAATTTCAAGTAAGTATGAAGTTGACCTTCAAGCAATTCAACGTCAAATGTGTGCTGAAGAAAGAGAAAAAAGGAAGTATGTTCTTCAACAAAAGAGAAACAATAGAGGTTTTCATCCTGCATCAACATCTGATTCTGTTGAAAGGATTCCATTTTCAAATACTTCAAGTGGTATGTGTTATAGTTTTGCAAACAAAATTTAAAAGAAATATGTATGTATATGCTATGTTTTTGGAATCCTTACATATGTTCTATTTTACAAGCTTCAACCAACAATGTCGAAATAAGGAATGTGTATCAACTTCGTACTTATGTTATTCCAGATATTAGTAGTAATGTGTGTCACTCATCTACAAATGAAAAAGGTAAACTTACTGGAGATATTTTTTTCTAATTTAATTATGAATTGTAGTTTTGTTCGTTTATTTTATATACTTTTTTCTTATAAGATTCATCAAGAAAAATCTCATCAAGGAATGTCCATCACACTCCTTTTAGAAGTACTAACCAAATATCCAATTTTATTGAGAGGACTCCATTATCAGATATTACAAATTGTATGTTTAAAATTTTTGGAAACAAAATATTTGTTTAATCTTAGGTTTTATAAATTGTGATATATATCTTATTTTACAAGCTTCAATATGGGTGGAATATCTAAAATTGAATTACAAATGAGTGATGAGATGTTACAAGATTCTGTGGTTAAGAAGATTCATGGAATTTCTAAAGGTATAAGATACGAATGTAAATTCCTGTTAAGTTTTCAATATGTAGATAACTTATGTTGACTTATAAATTTGCTAAGTCTGTAGATTATATTGATCATGGAGATGCCATCTTTGTGTGTTCTAAATGTGGTGCAATGTTATGGGAAGATGAAATGCTTAGGGGAAATAAAAAACGTAACAAAACATCCTATTCTCTTTGTTGTTCAAATGGAGATGTTAAGCTACCACGACCGCCTACACCTCCTCCATTACGACGTAATTTATATAAAAGTCATACCTCACAGTCTCGCAATTTCATGGATAATATTCGAGCATATAACATGATGTTTTCCTTCACATCTCTTGGTGGGAAGGTTGAAAAAAGTTATCAGAGAGGTAAAGGTCCTTATGTATTTAGACTACAAGGTCAGAATTATCATCGAATGGGTAGTCTACTTCCGGACGATGGGGAAGAACCCAAATTCTCCCAGCTTTACATATATGATTCACAAAACGAAGTTGTAAATCGTAAAAAAGCAGTAAGGTGATTTCTTTATGATAATTGTGCCATTTATGAATATATATTTTGCTTTTCAGTATATTTACACTCATTATCATTTGAAATGAATGTAAATTTTAACATTTTATATTTCTGGCAGTTCTCAGATAGAATGCAAAACTACAAGAAACAACCAACTTGATAGTATAATATGTTGGATTCTTGTAATCCTCTTGTCCAGTCCTTCGGAATGGTAAGAGATTGTTTTCAAGAAAATGAGTTTCAAGATGTAAGCTTGAAGCTTATTGGAACAAGAGATAAGGATGGAAGAGTTCACAATTTGCCAACAACATCAGAAATTGATGCGTTAATAAATGGTGATTTTGATGGAGCATTTGATAAACGGGACATTGTTGTTAGAAAGAAGTCTGGTGGTCTTCAAAGAATTAGTGAGCTTCATCCCTCTTACCTTGCTTTGCAATATCCACTTATTTTTCCATATACAGAAGATGGTTATAGAGTTGGTATTAAACATAGAGGGATTGTGATTGATAATGAGGTACTTAGAACCAATCTTACAATTAGAAAATTCTTTTGTTACAAAATTCAAGATAGACAGAATCAGTTTTCATTGTTAGTTAATGCGGAGAAACTATTTCAACAGTTTTTGGTTGATGGATACACGATGATAGAATCTGCCAGGTTGAATTATATAAGGACACAACAACCTAAACTTAGAGCGCAAAGTCTTAAGAACTTGAATGCTACTGTTGAAAGTGGAGAGAATAATGCCTCAAGTTGTGGTAAACCTATACTTTTACCTTCATCATTTACTGGTGGTTCTAGATATATGATGCAAAAGTACTTGGATGCTATGGCAATTTGCAAGTCTGTTGGATATCCCAATTTATTCATAACGGTGACTTGTAATCCAAACTGGCCTGAGATTTACAGGTGTTTGCACGATAAAGCTCTTAATGCTGAAGACAGACCGGATATTATCTCTAGATTATTCAAGTGTAAATTGGATCATCTTATAAAAGATTTCAAGAAACATAAATTATTTGGTGATATACAAGCTGTTACCCTTTAGTTTTATTTTTTACTTTGAAAATCGAAGTATATTTATCTAACAGCTCACTGTTCAAAAATTTCAGTTATGTATACAGTGGAATTTTAGAAGCGTGGACTCCCACATGCTCACATATGTTTGTTCTTGGGTGCTGAAAGCAAATTTCCAACTGCATCTGATATTGATCGTGTTATTAGTGCTGAGATACCAGATAAAGAAAGAGATCCTGAATTATATGAGCTTGTCAAGCAATTTATGATTCATGGACCATGTGGTACAGACAACCCACTTTGTCCATGTGTGGTTCAGCAAAAATGTTCTAAAAAGTTTTCCAAAAAATATGTAGATGAGACTTGTGTTGATTCTGAAGGATATCCTGTCTATCGTCATCGTCAAACAAGTAATACAGTAGTAAAGAATGGTGTGACACTTGATAATAGATTTGTAGTTTCTTACAATGCTCTCCTGCTCAGAAAGTATCAGTGCCACGTTAACGTTGAATGGTGCAACGAGTCAGGTTCTATCAAATATTTGTTTAAATATATTAATAAGGGGCCTGATAGAGTCACTGCTTCTGTTTTTCAAGCCAATAGTGTCACACCCCAACCGATGGCAGAATCATCGGGGCGCGGCACTAGGCGAATCAGATTGCTCAAGAGAATCCATAACAACTATATTGCGACAGTATTTAATGTGTTCATTACCCCCATACTAATAAACAATACATCCACATAAGTTATCACAGATTTCTTGTCCTCTCGAACAATGCAAATCCGACAACATAGAATTTAGGTGGGTTTCTAGACTTCCTAGCTTGATTTGATGTATACTGCGACTAAAACCTGCAACATACGTTAAAACAACGTCAATACAAAAGTATTGGCGAGTATACAAGTTTTGATAGAGTAGCGTAAATAGATAAAAGGTGCTGCGAATTACCAAATACATAAACAAGATGCCTCAACATACATGCATTTAAGACTGATACTACCAGCTAAGTCACTCGAGCTGCGATTGCGATTGCTATTCATCCTAACTAGACCCCGTCGGGTGCTATAGTATTATACTAGTTAAGGCGGGACCTCGCGAGTATATGTCCTAACACGTATGTAACTAGCATCACGTATAAATATGCATAACAGTTATTCGCAGTGATAATTAGTTTGATGGAATAATTCGTTTTGATAAATTTATTTAATAAGAACATATGTTACACCCAAAATGCGATAAAAAGGGGTTCGAGTATACTAAAGTTGACAAACTGCGAAAGTATGCCAATTTGAACTGTAACAGACATTCCGGAACATGACCATAAGTTAAACACACCTTAAATATCCTTTACATAGCTTAGAAATAGGCTTTGAGGGGTTTGGTGTGCTAAAATAAACTTTTGGGACATTCAGGGACTAAAAGTGTCAAAAAGTGCACAAGTTTGCATTTTCGCGCATAACTTACGTTCTGAATACATCTGGACATCCAAAAATTTATGTAAGCATGACTACATTATATTTTAGTGTTCGCCTTAAGAAAAATCCATTCGTTGCGTCATTTGGTTCGTTTTTCGCGCTTGTGCGCATTCCGTCGTAATTAAGCGAACATCGCGTTCGTACGGCCAAACGGACCAACCTCCGGCATATTTTTGAGTATGTTTTGAGTTCCCTATACTTTAACTTCATTTTAGAGCCTTAAAATGAGGTTAACGGGGTTCAAACGCATCGAAAAAGGGCTTAAACACGTGCAGGGACCATTTCTGCCAAGTTTGAAACAATTCTGGAACTGGGAGGCAGTCGCGTAGCGCGAGCCCTAAGGCTCTACCCGTCGCGCTACGCGAGTGAGTGATCTGGACCAGATTCAATGTCTTTTTAGCAAGTTGCAGCTGATTGATTCGTGTCCACACATTCTAAACGGGTCTAGTCAGCGGATAAGAACAAGTTTCTAGCCACCACAACTTTGTGACAAGTGTACGGCTCGGATCGTGGCACGATATTCAAGAAACGATCCTAGCGGCTCTACTTTTTCTATAAATACCCACCCCCCTTTGGCTTAAAAACCCACAAATCTGATCATTTGGGCTCTAAGTTGGAACCTTCGTTTCATACCTGAGCTATTTTGATCTGGGTTAGCATTCGGGGACCCTTCGTAAGTATTCTTTCATTCTTTTCCCTATTTTTACTGCTTTTCGAGTCGGAAAGTCAAACTTTGTTTGACTTTCAGCATTGACCAGTAATGGTCAATGCGAAGTTCGTTAGAACTTCGCAACGTGATTGTAATCACGATGGTCATAGTCCCTTGGGACTATGCCTACTGATTACCACGTTGTCTAGGGTCGTAGGGTAGGCGATCTAATAAATCGCCTATACCTTCGAACCCGACCTAGTTTGGTCGATCATTTGGATCCGACCAAATACATTAGGTGACCATAGTGTAGGGAATAACCTTCCGAGGTTATACCTTATGGTCACGACGTTTAAGTAGTTGTATGATAGGTAGTTTATATGCCTTAGGTAAATTACCAGAATACCCTTTTCATACATAATTGGTAATTTAGCATATGTAACCTAAACTTTTGTCACATAACTGATTATTTAACATGTTTAGGCATATAATACTTGTCATAGGACTAGTTAGGCGGTCCGAACGCGTTTCACGCGCACGATACGTTAAAGTAGCATAAGCTACCTAAACGGATCATAATGGGTCAATAAGACTTAGGTTAAGTTTCATTTAGCATGTAGGCTTTGTTAAACCATATCACGTGAGTTCCTACACTCATTTGGTTTACAAACCCTAATGCTATCCAATCATCCGATTAAGGTCCGGTTAATTAACATAGTTACCTATATTAGGTGCCGTTTGATTCCGAGATCTCTAGCACTGTTTGGTGGTTATCTTTAGACAACTGAGCAATCTCAAGTGAGTACATAGACCCCTCTTTTACTGTTTTCCAAACTGTTTTGGGGTGGAACACATGTGCCTACTTGTTACTTTCATGCTTTCCTGTTTTCACATCATATACATGCTATGTTCGTTAGTACATTATAGTACATGATTTCATTACATTTTATGCTAGGTGTGCCCATTGTGTGCATTACTTGGTACATCGTTTTACATTTCATTTCATGCTAGGTGTGCCCACTGTGTGCATTACTTGGTACATCGTTTTACATTACATTTCATGCTAGGTGTGCCCATTGTGTGCATTACTTAGTACATTGTTTTACATGACATTTTATGCTAGGTGTGCCCATAGTGTGCATTACTTAGTACATTGTTTTACATCACATCACATCACATCACATGCTATGTATGTTCATTTGTTGCATACTTAGTACAGATTCATTTCATCACATGCCTACATTTTGGTATGACATTTGGTTTGTTTACATGGGACAATACATTCATTAACATTAGCTACGCCGTTCGTTAGTAGGTAGTGGTACCATAGGAATTGACAACTCCCGTTCCGGACATCCCAGGGAAAGGGGACAGAAAGGAATGACCGAATTCGATGATATTTACACAGATAGACCTTTAATTTGTTTAAGGGTTTATCACCACAGTCGCAAGGCTTGGATGTATGCATTATAACAACACCGCATAAATGTTCATATTCAGTATAGCATGCATTTACACATTACATGATTGACATTGATCATGCATTTACACATTACATGATTGACCTTGATCATGCATTTACACAAGACATAATATTGATTTAAACACAGTTTTACTTCAATACTTTGCTTTTGTGCATATGGTTTAGTTGAGACATTTCACTAGCCATACATGACATTTTGACATAGACATTTTGACATAGACATTTGACATAGACATTTCGACATAGACATTTTAACATGATTGACATTGATCATGCATTTACACAAAACATAACGTTGATTTAAACCAAGTTTTACTTCAATACTTTGTTTTTTGTGCATTTCACCTATGGTTTAGTTGATGCGTTTTCACTAGCCATACATATCATTTAGGTTACACATTACATGATTTACATTGATCATGCATTTTGACATATTATTCAATACATTGACCATTGGATTAAACATAGACATTTTACATTGATTGGTTTGGTTTGATTAAGTGATTAAGTAATGATGCGTGTGTAATGTGATACAAGCATGGTGGATACACCGCTGGTACTTCCTATATATAAGTGTTTGTATGGTATTACATATCGTAGCGTTATTTGAATCATTTCAATTTGAGATATATAACATTTTATACAAATAACATACTTTTCACAAGACATTGTTTTACAAACAACTTATCTTATACAAACTCATTTTACATGGTTATTCATTTAACCTGACATTTATTTATACATATCATCTGATCTTATCGTTTTTCAAATGATTTACAAAACAAAGCAAATAACAAGGTTCATGACTAAACATTTTCTCAAGCATAAGTCATGAAACCTATTTTCACAAAACCTATGTATCTCACCGGCATTTTTATGCTGACGTACCATATTTTCACATGTGTTTTTCAGGAAATGAAGCATAAGATGATCAAGATACACATAGGCTGACTTGGGCTTTAGTGACAATAAAAGATGCAAGACTAGTTAATTATGTTGTATTTCCTTGTTTGTTAAGACATTGTAACACTTCTATTGAATAAAACAAAATTTCAATTGCCATGGATTTGAAACATTAATTCTGTTACAACACTCCCCGATGTTTCCGCCACGTTTTGTATGTTCCACGTGGTCGGGGTGTGACAGTTTCCTGAACTCGATGTCGACGTCGTAATTGTTGAAGCTCTTAACAAAGCTTGCCTAACCCCAAAAGTTGACTGAAAGTTGCCTGAACTCGCTGTCGACGTCGTAAATGTTGAAGCTCTGAACAGAGCTTGCCTAACCACAAATGTCGACTGAAACTTGCCTGAACCCTGTCGCCTAGATGGAGTTTAAATCTCCCAGAAAATTGAAGGGGGGGGGGGCTAGAAAGTGAAATCTGCCTCTGTCGTCGAAGTTGAAAAGAGAGAGAGAAAGCTAGACCTGTACTGGATAAGTGAGGAAGTGACCTTAGCCGGAGTTTACCTACAAAAAAAGTAGAAACCGGCCGACGAAGAA
>JARYGA010054933.1:0-41661 GCA_030545235.1 Helianthus tuberosus | reverse complement strand
TCAGGGATGCGCAAATTACCAGTCCTAAGTTATTGCAAGAAATGACTGACAAGATCCTCCAGATTCGAGACAATCTCCTGAAAGCTCAGAGTCATCAAAAGAGTTATGCCGATAGACGCCACAAGCCCCTTGAATTTGACGTTGGCGATCACGTACTCCTAAAGGTTTCACCTTGGAAGGGGGTGATCAGATTCGGCAGGAAAGGAAAGCTCGAGCCTCGATATGTTGAACCCTTTAAAATTCTGGAAAGAATTGGCAAGGTGGCCTACAGACTCGAACTACCGGAGGAACTTAGCAACGTCCACCCGACTTTCCATGTTTCGAACCTCAAAAAGTGTCTTGTCGAGCAGAATTTACATCTACCACTTGAGGATCTACAAGTGGATGAAACATTACACTTCGTGGAAAAGCCAGTCGAGATCATGGATCGAGAAACCAATAAACTTCGACGCTCACGCATTCCCATAGTGAAGGTTCGCTGGGAAGGAAAATGCGGCGCCGAGTTCACCTGGGAACTCGAAAGTGACATGAAGGCTAAGTACCCATAGCTATTCGTTACGCCTACGCCTTAATTTCAGGATGAAATTCCCTAAAGTAGGGGAGGCTGTAACAACTTGACTTTTTGAAGTCAAAGTACAAGTCAAAGTTAAAGTCAAAGGAAGAAAATATTGCTAATTAGATCTATCATTTCCTGCTTGATTATTACTTGTACTCTGGAACCCCGATATTCGATACTCTAGTTAACTCTATATTTGTTTACGCTTTGTAATTTGTGAAGTAACAATGCGATAAACGCTAATCTACTTAAGGCTATCTCATCACAATCATATCGTAACTCAAATCGCATTTATTAATATTGTTCTATGTGTGTGTGTTACTATGTGTTACTTGTGCATGTTTATATATGTTAAAGGTGTTATTCGAAAACGCCATCGCAACTCTATCGCAACGTAATCTCATTGTAACAACCCGCGTTCTGAAAGTCAAAGTACAAGTCAAAGTCAAAGGAAGAAAAGATTGCTAATTGCGATCTGTCACTCCTTGCTTAACTATTGAATGTACTTCCTTGACTTGTAATCGAATCCTTTAATTTGTGTACTTTAGTTGTATTATGTGGAGTATCTATAATAATCGAGGTTTAACTGATGTTAATCGCTAATCTATTTATCGCTCTATCGCTAATCGCATCGTAATTGCATTCGCAACTTTAATTACAGGTTTTATATATTGTTTTACGTGTGTGTGCTAATTATGTGTACTTGTGCATGTTTACTTTATGTTTGTGGTGATTAATCGAAAACGCAATTGCAACCCTATTGCAACGCAATCTCACCGCGAACGAGAACGCAAGATTATTTATGTTGTTGTACGTTAGTTATGTTAATTGTGTGACTATTATTCATCTATCGCATCGCTTAATTGACACTCGCTTAAACGCATCGTAACGCTCAACGCGCAAAACGAAACATTGAAATCCAACTCGCGGCAACCTTCGATCGAATCGTCATCTGTACGGATGACCATCAGATCGGATGGCCATCTGATCGGGTTGCCATCCGATCCAACACTTGTGCACACCTTTCCTCTTTTGGTAACCTATAAATACCCCCTATCACATCATGAACAGTGATGTGACAACTCTCTCCTCCAACCATCACGTTCCGGCCCTCTTTTCTCTCGATTTCTCGCGATTCTTGTAAGTTTTCAACTCAAATCTTGCACATCTATCATCTACACACACTTAATCATCATTTTCACCTTTGAATCTTAACTTTTCACCATGAAATCGGGTGATTTAAGGTGTTCTAGGGTGATGTCATCATGGAGTTCTTATGAACGTCAAGATTTGGCCTCATTCCACCAAGAACAACTCAGATCTAAAGGATTTCAACATGATTTAACACTGATTTCACCTAGATCTAAACATTTTCAAGGTTAAAAGGATTGAAAGATGTTTTCATAACTTTCTTCCAACTCTTTTACACTCAAAACCGATAGAATCGGAGCTCGTTCTGGCCTTCTACTCGTTTCCTAGTGAAGTATCAGTCTAAGATCTGATTCCTATCAACGAGATAACCGACTTCGCTGGTTGAACATGAACAAACCATCATGAACAGTTAACTGATCTAACTGGGGTGATTCCCATCCGATCAGATAACTTGGACTTGGCGGGGTTCCTGTTGTTTAACACGTGGTCATACCGTCTCGGTCAAACCACAAACTTTCAAACCTAGCAAAATATTTCAAATTTCAAAAGGATCAGGTGGTCGAACGAATTGCCATCTGATCGGATTGCCATCCGATCGAAAGACAATCCGATCGGATTGCACCTGGTCTTCAACACTTAAACTTTTTATCAATTTTCAAACATCATCAGTTCTAACGGATTGTCATCCGATCGGAAGACCATCCGATCGAATGACCATCCTGCTGTGAACTTGTTCTCTTGGGAAATGTCTCGCTAAACGGATCGCCATCCGATCGAACGACCATCTGATCGGATAACCGTTCGATCAAACGACCTGAAAGGTAGAGATACTTCTCTGATTTTAAAAAGCTACAATGAAAACTTTAAAGCCATCGTACACAAACACATCCATCCCAAATGAATGTCAATCCGACCGAATGGCCATCGGACCGGATGACCATCCGAAAGGATTGACATCCGATCGAATGACCATCCGTTCGGATCATCATCCGATCAGATGACCATTCGTCACTTGGTTCACTCGTCATCGTTTACCGCGCCATTCTTCGCTTATTCTATCATTCTGTAATTAGGTAAACTTTCCAGCGCTCCCTTCAATCCAAGACGGTGTTGATTTATTAAACACTATCTGTGAGTATACTCGAACCCTTTTTTGTTTTACGCCCTTTTGGGTGTTACATACGTTACTTATTCAAATCACCATCGACACACAACGCAAACACTTTTATACGCTGACCGTTATTTCATGTTATACGTGTTATTCGATGAATGATTGTATGTTATGTTTACACAGTGATTGTTGCTTGACACCTTAGCAACGATAGTACTATAGTTTGGACTCAGCACCTGTCATGGACAGAGGTTGTTAAGGGCTTTACTTCACGTGTCCCAGTGGGGATATGTCTTGCGCATTCTATAACTCACAGTCACCTCTATGCATATTTCATTGTCGATAACCTACTAGCTTCACTTTGCTACATGTTACATGCTGGTTATGCGTAAAACGATTTCGCTATCTATTATACTATGAAACTTGTATGTTCTCTTTACACTATGTGTATTGACCTCTATTTTAATGTATGCGACAGGTGTTTGAGATGCTAGGATGTTGCTTGCTTTCATGGAACCGAGTAGGAGAGTCTAGAAACAAACAAACAATTTAATATTTTGAGTTGTTGAAACAATTATTTGCCTTGAGATATCTATGTCTGTAATAATTGTTTTACTTTGATAAGTTATGGTATGGGGTGTAATATTAATTATCTGGTAATTTAGGTGTTATGGAATTTCTCTTGGCCAATCTGTTTCGCTCAGTGCCTCGCCCCGATGTTTCCGCCATCGGTTGGGGTGTGATACTCATCGAGAAATGAAAACGCAAGGTTACTTATGTTGTTGTATGTTAGTTATGTTATTTGTGTAACTATTATTTAATACTATCGCTTCGCTTACTCGTAACTCGCTTAAACGCAACGCAACGCAACACTCTACGCACGAAAAGGAAGTCGGAAACCAACTCACACGCGCCGTCCGATCGAACGACCGTTCGATCGAATGGTCATCCGAACGGATGACCATCTGATCGGATGGCCATCCGATCGAAAGGCCGCCCGACCCGTCAACCTCCACCGCCTTTCCCCTCCTCTCACTATAAATACCCATCCTGTCACATCACTTTTCATGATGTGACAGCTCCCTCCGACCCACGCACTCTCAGGCCACTTTTCTCTCGATTCCTCGAGTTTATTGTAAGTTTTCATCTCAAATCTTGTACTTCTATCATCTACACACACTTTCTCATCATCTTCACCAACAAATCTCACAATTTCACCATGAAATCCACCTGGTTTGAGCTGTTTTAGAGTGACGTCATCACGGGTTCATATGAACACCGGAGTATGATCTCATCTCACCTAGAACAACTCAGATCCAAGACTGTGGGGTATGGTGGGGCTTAGGTTGGGGCTTGGTTTGGGGCATGGGTTGACACGTGTAATTTTAAAAATCAATTCTCAAACCCACTTTGGATGGGGTATGCCGGGGCTTGGGTTGGGACGTGGCTTGGTAGTTTATTAAGAAAATTTTTTTTACAAAAACTTAAAAAAATACACATGGCCACCAAGCGAATAGGAGCCCGCCACATGGGACCACTGTAGGTCCCTTATTCGTATGGATCTTTCACAGAATTGTCAATCTAATCAAGAGTGCGGAATCCTCTTGATCAGAATATCACAGAATGAACAGAAATCAGCAATTCACAATCAAACCGGATCTTTATTGATTATCTATCAAAGTGATTACAATCAATCAAGATCCCTAACACACACTAATTTTGTCCAAGCCCTAGTCTCTCATGAAATTCCTCTCACAAAACTGTTTTGGCTGATTAACCTAAACCCTAAAGCATAACCTTGTTTATATAACACAAGGTTTGCAGCTTGAGCTAAGGTTTCCTACATGGGCAAGCCCAAATCGTCCCCCTAGACCCAATGTGGGTTTTGTTTAGCCCAAACTCTATTATCTCACTGATACAAAGCTAAACCCGCTAACTGTTTATCGTTTAACTAATTACAAGATATCCAAAGACCAAATCTAAGCTGTTGTCACAAATATGCACCAACAAACTCCCCCTTGACAATAGCTTCATAAAATAACTTTGTCTTCAGTCATCTTGCAATATTCATGTAGTCTTGCACTGTCTTTGGTCTTTGGATAGCTTCAGCTTCCACAACTTCTTTCAGCAACAGACTCCCTCTAAGCTGATGCATCCAATCACCAAATCTTCAAAACGTTAGCACTTGAGTAAACTCCAGTTTAGCATATGTATAGCAATCTTCAAACTCTTCAACTTTGTCTGCAATGTAGAAAGGAGGTTCTACCATGCATCCAATCAAACTCTCATCTTCTCAACTCAGCAACTTCTCAGCAACATACCGCTTCAATCTGTATACTACAAAACAAACATCTCGAGAAACCATAAGAATTTTTCAACAAAGTTAAATAAATTATTATTTTTCAAGAGATAATTAAACTGTATTACAGATTAAGCATTTCTCAATTTATCACCAACACGCAAAACTTTTTAATCACACACCCTATAACCCGCATGATTTAAAATTTTGAACTCACTTTCCAACACCGTCTCCCCCTATCAGTAACAATTCCTCCAAGAATAATAGTTTTCCGTACGTTAAGAATTTTAAACAGAAAAAGACTCTATTTTTGGATTTTTTATATTTTCTGAAAGCAAGTAAATAACAAAAGCAATAAACACTCTATTTTTGTGAGAATCACTGGTAAGAAGATCATATCAGGACAATCAAACTGTTTCACACAATTAGATAATTCTTTATTTAATTTTTCATGAAAAGCAGTCCAAGACGATTACCAGTATGTTTGTCCACTTAAACAAAATGCATGAACATCTCAAGTACCATTACCGTATGATACGTTAAGGTAATTTTATTACTGATATACTAGTGTGTCCCACTTCAGGATATACCCCCGCGATCAAGGTATGCACAAAGATTCATCGTAGTAGGTGAGTATACTGAATTCATCCGTTTTATTTTTCAACGTTTAGATAATCGGTGAACAGGTCAGTACTTTCGTACAGCAAAGAGACCAAAATATCTAACGAGGGCTAAGATAAATACCATTTTTGGTACGATTTATGCATTTTGCACATTTGAATTACTTTCTATGAGAGCATCTTCATTTATGGAATTTGGCATTTTTTGCTCTTTTAAGATATCCTGGTTGTGCCTAGGTCAGCATGTATCTGGATGCAGCAGAAGGACAACCCTGATATCCCCAGATGAAATAACAGTATAAAGACCCAAAACCTCAGATTTTGGCAATCTATCAACGCAAGATTTAAGGTCATTAAACCATACACCACTGATGTGTTCCCCACTCATACACAGTTCATTTAGGTTTATATCACATTGGTAAGTTGATTATTTCGTGCTTTTGTCTACTGGTACATCGTATGATGAAGCTGCTATCACACTTAAGCAATTTAATTCATTTTCAGTGTGACAGTCTAACTTGCCGATGTACTATCATTTCTCCTTTTTCACACAGTGATAACTCATTTTTAATTTTCTATTTTTTAATGTTTTTAATTTTTTTAAGGTTTTTGTATTTTTGATTTTTTTTAAGAAAAGCAGTAAACTATTTACAAAAATTCTTATGAAAAACCAGTTATTCAGGATTGCTCATCCCGTTGAGTTCGACTAAATGTTCAAAGTGAGCCCTGTCAAAAGCTTTAGTATAAAGATCTGCCAGGTTATCTAGTGTGTCGAATCAGCACTTTGAACTTCAATTTAAATCATTTAATATATATATAACAACAATCTCACATCCCCCGTCATGTGCCTGAAGCAGCTACTATCAACATAAGTTGATAATCCTCCTTAGCAGCTCCTGCACACACCAACTAAGAAATTAGTTAGATTGGGGGACCCAAGCCTTAATGGTCTTGGGTCGTCCAAATTCACCAACTACTGTAACATCCATCCAATATCCATTACTCCTAACTGGAGTCTTGGATCTCAGACCTGTTGATGGAATTTGATTTTGATTTCCACTAGGTCTTTGGTCCTGAGGGTTCCTATATGTGTTTGGACTATTTGACCTTTGAAAATTTTGATTTTGATACCTTGAATTTTGATTCCAAGAAGCATTGTTGTTGTAATTTCTAAAGCCATTGTTATAAAAAGTTCGACCACCATTATTTTGGTATCGATTTTGATATTGACCTTGACTTCTGAAATTATTAGAATTATAATAGTTCATTCTTGGTGAACTGCTTCTAGGTCTCTCATATCTGGCTGATGTAGATTCAGGCTGAAATCTTGGTTGATTTCTTTGAAAACGAGGAACTTATGGAGTTCCTTTTTCAGCCTTATCTACATTTCCAACAACACCCTCTTGTTGCTTAGGAGCAGATTTCTTTGGAGAATTTGAGCCTTTCTCCTCACTATCACCTTTCTTCTCAGGTGATTTCTCTCTCTTCCTCTCACTAACTGGTGCTTCATTCTTTTTGTTAGGACAGCAGCTAGCTACATGTCCCTTTGTGTGACACTTGAAGCATGATCTCCTTTTCAAAGACTTCTTAGCTGGAGTCTTTGAGGTAGATCCCTTATCAGATGGTGATGATCCCTTGGATGAATCTTGTTTAGTTTGCTTGGATTCAGATATTTCTTTGTTTTTATTTTTAGCAAACTCTACATTCGATTCGTTTTCAATAACAGTGGTTTCGTTTTTCATATCACTACCTTGAACAAAATTATTCTTTTTAACAAAAGCTTGATTTTTACTCTTAGGCGGTGAATTTTTCCTTTTCAAAGGTTCCCTGTTATTGTTCTTCTTAGCATCATCACTCTCAGATCCATCACTTTGACTTGATGCAAAACTACTTGGTGCAGTTGACATAAAGTCTATTAGCTCATCTTCATCAGGCAGGAATGAATAGTCATGACTAAGAGGAGGTGGAACTTCATTAAAGCCCTGGAAGCCCACACTTGTCTTTTCATTACTCTTCTTTAACCCACCCATCACGTGTTTCATTACAAAAGACGAATCTCTAAATTGACTTAATTTCTTTTCAAGTTCAACAATTTTGAGTTGTGCATCTGACAACTCTTTGCATTTTTTAGAAATCTCTTTTGTTTTCTCAGCCATCATGTCATGAGCTAAGTCTATGACTTGATGTTTTTCGTTTAGTTTGCATGTTAAAGCTTCAATTTCACTTTCGTAACCTTTTATCTTCTTCAAGTATGAAGATTCGTTTCTTTTAGCAAAAAAGTTTGATTCTTTAATGTTAGACATCTCACTTACCAAACTTTGGTTTTGTGTGGACAACCTGTCAACCTCACCCTGTAGTTCACGACATCTTAAACACACAGAATTAGATTGTACCTCTTCCTCATGAACTTCTGTATTTTCATCAGCAACAACCTGTTCAGCTTCACTCTCTTTCTCAACTTCAGCATCATCTACTGTAGTTTCACCATCATCAACTGGCGTTATCTCTGCCATGAATGCCTGAGTGGCACTCTCATTATCTTCCAGATGAACACTACAATCATTTGAACCTTCTCGTGCTGTAGAGATCGCAGCTTTATTCCTTTTGACATCTTCATTTCCTTGATACCTCTTTTATAATGCATCCCACATATCCTTTGAATTTGTGTACTTTTTGAAGGTATGCTTGATGCTATCAGGTAAGGACATCTTTATTGCAGCTAAGGCTCTCTTTTCAGCCTCATACATCTTTTTATCGTCCTCTTTCATGTTCACATAGTCTGTTCTACGTGGTCTGCCCTCATAATCGTGTGTTGGGTTTGTGTACCCATCTACAATACAGATCCACATGCGTGCATCCTGAGATTCAATGAATGATTGGAACATGTCCTTCCATGTAAGGTAATTCTCCACCTTCATCATATTAGGTGCATTCAAATTCGTCATGTTCGACATTTTAATGCAACAGACTGGTAAAACCGTACAAAATATCTCCGAAAACAGTGGTTACCAAATTACACCGTTAGAATCGTCTCGAAAAGACGAATCCAATGATATATAATGTCAAAAACCGAATTTGGGATTTTCCAGAGTTTTTTTTGTTCTAATTTTTTTTGGTCCTAAAAATGCGAGGAATGCAACGGTGCAGACGGTTCTATCAAATGAGCTACGAATCAATTTCTATTTGCGAAACACTGAAATTTTATCGACGCTTGCCAACAAAAATTCCACCACTTTAATTAATTTCGCTGGTTTAATTATGCTGGGTCAATTTCGCTGGTTTAATTATGCTGGGTTAATTAAATTCGCTGGTCTGTTACTTGTTCAATTTCGCTGGTTATCTTCGCTGGACAAATTCCCTGGTCTAATTTCGCTGTTACGACGACCAGTAAAATTCGCCGTGAACCGTAATAATTTCGCTGAAGAAAATTATACGGTTACCAAAGTCGCCTTTGGATTTAATTTCGCCGACAACCGAGATATTAAGTCCCAACTTCGTTGATCAGTTAATTTCGCAGGTTCAGATCAGTGTATTAATTTCGCTGGTCTGTATATATGGAAATTCAATCTTCTTAAAATTTCTGATGATTTATAAGATTCTTTCAACAGTTTCCTGCAAAATCACAAGGCAAGATATCAGTAATTTTTCGAAAACAATATGATGAACACGAACGAAGAACGTGAAGAACACGAAGAACAATCTTCGAATCTTCAAGCCTTTCCAGCCAAAATCCTTCAAACAATCAACCAGAATTGAATCCTAAAACCTGCAGAATAGCAAACAAACAATGCAGAAGATCAAACAGCCAAAAATTTCGAATTTTTTTTTTATCAAAAACAGCCAAAATTTCGAAACCCTAATTGCAAAAATTTCAAAAATCTCCCTGTTTCTGCCAAGCACAATTATGAACCGAGCCTTCAAGAGCCTAATGCTCTAATACCAATTGTAGGTCCCTTATTCGTATGGATCTTTCACCGAATTCTCAATCTAATCAAGAGTGCGGAATCCTCTTGATCAGAATATCACAGAATGAACATAAATCATCAATTCACAATCAAACCGGATCTTTATTGATTATCTATCAAATTGATTACAATCAATCAAGATCCCTAACACACACTAATTTCGTCCAAGCCCTAGTCTCTCACGAAATTCCTCTCACAAAACTGTTTTGGCTGATTAACCTAAACCCTAAAGCATAACCTTGTTTATATAACACAAGGTTTGCAAATTGGGCTAAGGTTTCCTACATGGGCAAGCCCAAATCGTCCCTCTAGACCCAATGTGGGTTTTGTTTAGCCCAAACTCTATTATCTCACTAATACAAAGCTAAACCCGCTAAGCGTTTATCGTTTAACTAATTACAAGATATCCAAAGACCAAATCTAAGCTGTTGTCACAAATATGCACCAACAACCACTAGCCCGCCCCACGCCCGGCTTAAAACTCCCGCCCCAAGTGGCCACGCCCAAACCCACGCCCCAACCCAAGCCGCCGGGGTGGTGGCTTGGGCGTTTTCAGCCAACCCACGCCCCAACCCAAGCCCCATACCCCATAGTCTAAAGGATTTCCACAATGTTTAAACACCGATTTCACCAAATCTAAACATTTTCCAACTTATTTCAACTTTTCTTTAAACATTCTTCAATTTTACTCAAAACCGATAGAATCTGAGCTCGTTCAGGCCTTCTACTCATTCTCTAGTGAAGTGCCGGTCTCAGAACGGACTACTATCAAAGAGACAACTGATTCACGGGTTGAACATGAAATTTCATCGAGAACAGTTACTAACCGAACAGGGTGATTCCCATCCGATCAGACGACTTGGACTCGATGTGGTTTCCGTTGTTTGACATGTTGTCATACCGTCTCGGTTCAACTGCAAAAGTTCAAACCAACCATTACCGAACGACTCGCCGTCCGATCGGATCACCATCCGATCGAACGACTATCCGACCAGGTGACTTGGGTTTCCATACTTAAACAATTTGCAAAACTTCAAAGAATATCAGCTTCCAACGAATAGTCATCCAATCGGACGACCATCCGATTGAATGACTATCCGGACGAAAGATGTAGTTCTTTGTAATCTCTACTCAAATGAATCACCATTCGATCGAACGGCCAACCGTCTAGATGAATATCCGACCGGATGGATGGACAAATAGAGATACTTCTCACTTTTTAAAATGCTACAACTAAAACTTCAGAGTTCAATCAATACACAA
Source organism: Helianthus tuberosus (assembly GCA_030545235.1). Taxonomy (NCBI): domain Eukaryota; kingdom Viridiplantae; phylum Streptophyta; class Magnoliopsida; order Asterales; family Asteraceae; genus Helianthus; species Helianthus tuberosus. Next base: position 30,695 of record JARYGA010054933.1, on the reverse strand, counting down.
ACACATCCCTCCCAAACGAATGACCCTCCTACCGAATGGTCATCCGTCCAGACGGTCATCCGATCGGATCACTGTTCGTCACTCGTTCCATTCGACACTGTTTAACGCACTGTTCAACGCTTATACTGTCGTTATCTGATCAGGCTAATCTCTCCAGCGCTCCCTTCAATCCAAGCTTGTGTTTATTTATTAAACACGAACTGTGAGTATACTCGATCCCTTTTTTCTTAACGCACTTTTGGGTGTTACATACGTTACTTATATCAAATCACTTCGACACATAACGCAACTACTTTTATATGCTAAACGCTCTGCATGTTATACGTGTTATTCGATGAATGCTTGTATGTTATGTTTACACAGTGATTGTTGTCGGACACCTTAGCAACGATAGTACTATAGTTTGGACTCAGCACCTGTCATGGACAGGGGTTGTTAAATATGACAACGCTCAAATTTACATGTAACCGTACAATGCATTAATGTTAATTAAAGTACTTGATGACTGTGCTGAATCATTTAACTGCTCTCTGATTACTGTGTTATACTTACATGTACTTGTTAACATGCTAGTAGTATACAGAAAAGTTACTAAATAGTCTGGTATGCCTTCCTGAGTGTTAAAAATTAAAAACGTTGCAAAAATATATATGTAGAACACTTTACGGATTAATTAAGCACTTTAACGGAACAATGTCAAACCGAACAACCGGACTTTACCCGGAACATAAAAATATTGCCAAAGACATAGTTTTCACTTTTCTGAGCTAGTTAGGATCCCCGAACACCCTAACACACCTTTTATTAAATAACACACTAAAGCACTAACTAAACACCTTTAGATCCTAACTAAACAAGTAACTAGATCATCACAACCGAACCCTATACCCCCCCACCTCACGGTTATGGAAGTAGGGGACACACCCACACTTCTTTTGAATATTTTATTTGCTATGTTGGACATTAAGAAACACTTTATATGTTGGATATTAGTAACACTTGGTTTATAAATAAGTCCATGAGTTTGATCAACTCATTCCACAAACACAACATCAAGAACTTACTTTCTCTTCTCCTCTCCCCACCTTCGGCCGCCACCTTCCACCATACTACCACCATCATCAAGCTCTTGTTCAATCATTCCTCATATATACAAAGGTGTAAGAGGTCCAACAACGAAGCTCGGTGCTCTCGGAAGTGGAGGGACCTTCTCCATTCGTTATTAACCACCACATTTCTTCACTCGAACTTCCCTAGTCTTGAACTAGTGGTAAGAACTTAGATCCGTTCATTTTTCATGTTATTAGAGTGGTTAATAGTTATTTGACGATGAGAATCCATGAACACTAAAGAACCATGAACAAAGTCTTGCATATAAACTAACTTTGTAATGAAATATTGTTGAAATATAACAAAGTGATGATAATATGAAGTTGTCTTGATTATGTTGCTGATTACTTGCTGATCTACTGGTTAATATTGATGTTTGATGTTGTTGTGATCACTAAACATGCCAACGGAATCAATCGAACACGCTTAGAAGGTTAAAGACTGAAAACAGAAAGCTGTTTAGTGATTACAGCCAACTTCAGTTGGCTGTAACAGGACCGTAACCTAACGAAAAATGTATTTTCTGAAGTCTAGGTTTATGTATTAGGAAATGCGGTTCTAATGGCACCGGAATCATAATTTTTGGACTCCGTTTACTATTTTTAAAGTGTCATTTTGTAACAGAAACTAGAGCTGCATTTTTCTACTGAAACAATGCGTTCTGTTTTCAGTCATAACTTGAAACCTGAGTAGAACTAGGTCATGAAACTTGTACTGTAAATGACCACTGATGTATTTGTAATCCTCCCACTGGAATTTCGTAAATTGGACTTACGATGAATTTTAAATAAATTATTCCATGGACTGTGGTCAGAAAAAGATAAATCTGAGTTCAGTCTGGAAAATGATTTTTTATAAAATATTGGTACTGAACTGGACCACGATATTTTTACACAATAATATTTGGATCGTTTAAGACATTCTGTAAAAATTTGGGAATTTTTGGAATAAGTTAACTATTTTATTAAAATGTCCGAAAACAGCCCGGTTTTGAATATTAATGCTGAAATGACATAAGTTGTAATTTGCATGTCTAAATGTCGGGTAGGTTATCTGTGAATGATATAACGTGTTATATGTGTTATGTGCATTATCGTATGTTTGTTTATGAGTGGGGAATGGATGGGAAACTTATATGGGCATAAACCGTTAAAGTGATGCATGTTATGTGATAAATACGTGTAGGAACTTTGTGCTCTATTTGAAACCACTAAATGACTAACTGGTAATCATACTAGGTCGTGATTGACCAACCTTGATTGTTAGCTATTTGTGAGAGTCAAACCGAGCAACCGAGGTGAGTTCACACTTTTCTACAAAGCATGCTAATTCCCGGTGGGAATGGGAATGGGTTCAGGAATAGGGATTCCTCGTCCTTTGGGACGTGTTCAGGAATGTAAATTCCTCGTCCTGTTGGGACGGATTAGACTTACTAGACTAGAACTCTATCAACGCAGTCCCTCCCTTTTTGTATCAACTTAATCGCCGAGGCTATGGCGAGCGGGTCATTAGTTAATAGCGCTATTAGGTTTAACAAACCGCACACCGTGCCAGTTGGACGGGTGTGTACTAATGGAGCGTCGGTGGTGATAGACACCGACGCTAGGGCACAATTAATTTTTGTTAGTAGTCGATATGATTAACGAGTCTGGTAGTTTAAATAATGGGGTAGCTCCCCACGGCTGAAGTGCCGGGCTGGATAGCCAGGGAAGGTGGACATGGGATGGTTAACTAATAAATGTTTTCGAACTATGGGGTAACCCCCACGACTGGATAGCTGAATGAGATTAAACTACGTTTTTGGAAACAACTCTAAAATGGACAACCAACCGTGAACTCACTCAAATTTATTGTTGACTCGTTATTACATGCTTTGCAGGTCGTTAGATGCTATGGAGCTTGCACATGGAGGTGGTCGTTGTGGGATGCGAACTGATATGTCCCGTACTCAATAAATAAACTTTATGAACTAATGAAACTTATGTTTTGGGACTTTAAACTTATGAACTACGAACTAATGTTTTGGTTTAACGTCTTATGCTTCCGCTGTTTAAATTGAACTTGGTTAACTTCCTTTTGGTCACCAATTGTGTTGGGATTGGTTTTATTTACTAAAATACGTTGTTCAATACGATTGGTGGCTCGATCCTGGTCATGTCACGCCTCCAAGTGGTGATACTCCGCATGTGGATTTTGGGGGTGCGACATTAAAGGCTTTACTCATGTGTCCCAGTGGGGATATGTGTTGCGCATTCTACAACTCGCAGTCACGTCTGTGCATATTTCATTGTCGATAACCTACTAGCTTCACTTTGCTACATGTTACATGCTAGTTATGCGTAAAACGATTTCGCTATCTATTATACTATTAAACTTGTATGCTCACCTTTACACTATGTGTATTGACCTCTATTTTAATGTATGTGACAGGTGTTTGAGATGCTAGGATGTTGCTTGCTTTCATGGAACTGAGTAGGAGAGTCTAGAAACAAACAAACAATTTAATATTTTGAGTTATCGAAACAATTATTTTCCGTGAGATATCTATGTCTGTAATAATTGTTTTACTTTGATAAGTTATGGTATGGGACATAATATTAATTATATCAATTCACTTCGACACACAACGCAACTACTTTTATACGCTAACCGCTCTGCATGTTATAGGTGTTATTCGATAAATGCTTGTATGTTATGTTTACACAGTGATTGTTGCCTGACACCTTAGCAGCGATAATACTATAGTTTGGACTCAGCACCTGTTGTGGACATGGATTGTTAAGGGTATTTCTCACGTGTCACGGTGGTGATATGTGTTGCGCATTCTACAACTCGCAGTCATGTCTGTGCATATTTCATTGTCGATAGCTTACATGCTTCACATTTCTACGTGTTACATGCTGGTTATGCGTAAATCGATTTCACTACTATTATGTTATTAAACTTGTATGCTCACCTTTACACTATGTGTATTGACCTATTTAACGTATGTGACAGGTGTTTAAGATGCTAGGATTGCTGGGCTTTTGTGGAATCAAGTTAGGTGGTCTAGAAACCCACGAACAATTTACGAGTTGTCGGAACAATATTTGTCTTTGAGAATAATATATGTAATAATTATTTGTGCTTTATATGTTATGGTATGGGACATGACGTTAAATATATTGTCGCGAATAGTTTTATGGATTCTCTTGGACAATCTGTTTCGCTCAGTGCCTCACCCTGATGTTTCCGCCATCGGTTGGGGTGTGACACTAAGAGAGGTGATTGTGAAAGTAAGCAATGTGAAAGTTGAAGACTTTAGAATCGATATCAAGATTCGCGTGTTTTACCATTCGGGTTTTGAGTTTCTTTGTTTAATTTGAATTAACTATGTCTTGTTAACTCGTTATAAACTTTGTTTCTATTTTGAATATGATGCTAGGCTGAAACTCTCATACACTGCCTAGGTTTTAATGACTACAAACATGTTTTGATATTAGCTCTTTTTGGTTTATGGATTGATTTGTGGTTTAATATAATAAAGTAATAAACTTTGGTTACCATATGATCTTATGTTCATGCTTGCTTAACTTGTTCTTTTATGAATTATATCTATTCATGTTGCTTGGTGAATGTCCTTCATATAATAATTGCATGCTAGGTTGACTGTTTGGTGCTTTTGACTATTAGATGGTTTGCTAGCATACATAGTAACCATTGGGGTTTAGTTGGGATTTGATTAGGTTAAGTATTCTACCAACCTTAATAGTTGTGACGTGAGAGGTTGTCAGTTAGTCTCGGGTGATTAGGTTTCTAAGGTTAGATATTTCGTGAAAAGATCCCTTATTCACATATCTCCGTTTACTAGATGAGTCCGATCATAATTCCATATCTATTTGTGACTTTCGCGCTATGAGGTAGATTGTCAATAGGGTGCTTTATTATTATAGAAGGATAGCCCGTGAGGGATTCCTCCAAACCGGTAGTTTAACAACTTTTAGGTTTCCATAGGTCTCTTCTCGAGAAGGGTCGAGGGTCCTTTAGGTTATCCTTTAAATTTAGTATTTTACGATCCTGGTTTCCACAATAGTTCCATAACCGATAGAATGTGTCAAACATGTCTAGGAATCTGACCTAGGTAGTGTGTTTCTCATCATTTGATCACTTCCTCAATCTTAGTTCGTGTCTTCGCCACCTTTAGTTAATTTTAATTAATTACATTAGGTTATTAGAACCCCCTCCCCCAAACAACAAAACAAATTAGTCGAGTCAGTTTAGTTAATATTAATCGAGTTTAGTAAACGTAATTTGTAGAGTCTCGTGGGTTCGATACTCGGACTTACTTAAGCTTTACTACATTGACTAGTACACTTATCGGTTGTGTGGTTTAGGTTTTAAAGAGTCTAGTTTATAAATTTAAAACTTAGAGTATCTTTTTCAGGGTTAAAATTAATTAGTTTTTATAAACCGCTTTTAGCACATCAATTACCCTTATTACTACTTTACTTTAGATTTGCACAGTATAAAAATAACTTGTTTAGGTTAACAGTTGGGAGGGTGTGATTCAAATGGTGGGATGATAAAGTCCCTTGTCTTGGGTGTGACAACTTCATTCCCACATTGTTGTTTTTGAATGAAAAGAAAGATGAATTTTTAATGAAGAAAACCAAGGAGGCGATGCTCTTGAAGAGGTTGTTGATGTTCAATTGGATGTTCTTTTCTTACTGTTTGTTTAAGTATGGTAATTTAACAGATTTAGAATGTTAGCAACTTGTTGTTGATGTATGCGGCTGTAATGTTGACATCGATATTTCGTAATGAATGATTATGTGAAGGTACTTGTGTGTTGTTATTAAATATGTATTGTTGAACCTACAATACCCTGATTATGTTGTATGTGAGTGTTGTGATGTTTTTTTATGTATTACGGTAGCCTGCTTATTACCATAATCAGGCTGAAGATGTTGGAAACAAACCCGTCGAAGTTGATAACTTCTCCAAGGTGACTTCTGCGTATAAAGAATGGTATGATGATTGTGACAATTTCATAGGAGTGTTGAAAGTCGATGATGCAAAGGCTAGAAAGGAAAAGGATGTTATCCCTACTGAAGACTATAAGATGGAACCAGAGGACTATGACCCGAAAGTATTGTAAATGGCATGGGTCTATACGACTGAACCAGAGGATGATTAGTACCATGATCCATACCCAGGGGAGCATTCGTCAAATTCCGAATGGTCAAATGATAATGCACATTGGAAATAACTTTTTAATATGTTTGCAGTGCAAGCACTTTGTAATGGTTAAGTTTATGCACTTTGTAATGGTATTGTCATGACTTTGTAATGAATGAAGCTGAATTTTAATGATCATCATGTTTTTTTTATTATGCATATGTTGTTCCTGCATCATTACTGATTATAATGATCATTAAGAGCATATTATAATGCTCACCTATCTAAAACTGTTGAAGCAGGAACATGAGTTATCCTGTTTGACAATTTAAAGTCAACATATATGTACATGTTTTTAGTACGATTGAACCATTCAGATTTCAACACGCACGTTCATAAAAGTCAAATGATCCAAAGTCAAAATTCCTACATAAATAGTTCATACACATCCAACACAACATGTCTCAAAGCTAATAAATTCTCTCCAACATAACAAGTACACATCCGACATCAAATTGTCTTAACAAACTGAAAAGATAAACAGGTAATCTCCACTAATGAGTCTGACTTACCTCGGTGTATGTTGGTGCATATTTTATGGCAACAGCTTAATAGTTTAACATCTTAGTCTTTGGATAATTTGTATTGAGCTTAGCATTTGTGTTTAGCTTGTTTAGAGTTGTAATTAGCTTGGAGAATGGCCTAGCCCAGTCCAAAGCCTAGTATGCAAACATGTTTTGCATTAGGGTTTTGGTTGATTCCAAGAGTTTCAGTTAATCAATAGAATACCATTTTGAAATATACAGAGAGTAGCTGAGAGATTTCTTTTGGTATTGAATTGATTGTAAACATTCGTGTTGGTTAATCAATAGAATACCAGTTTGAAAGTGATTGTTGTGTTCTTCATCTGAATACCTTATTTCTGTGTTCGTGTGATTTATCAAAGGGATTCCGCACCCTTGATTGATTGTCAATCTCGTAATGATCCATGTGATAGAGATCTATAATTGGTATTTGAGCATTTTCTCTTATTGTATGGTTCGATATTGATAACAATGGTATAATAATTTAATATGGATCGTGTCCTCCTCTGTGTTTATCATTCATGATATATAGAGCCCTTACCTCCCTACATGTAGGGAGTTTACAAACTGATGGCCACAAACTATGGAACCAATATCTTTACACAATATTATAATTATACGTAGGTTTTTACACCCCTGCAGTCGAAGCGGGAGGAGACCGTAGGCTGAGACTGGACCGAAAATCTTCAAACCGAATGCGTGGTAGACCTTTAGTGAAGATGTCAGTGATTTGATAACGAGATGGAACATGAAGAACTCTAACTTGACCTCTTTGTACCTCTTCCCAGACGAAATGTATGTCAAGCTCAATGTGTTTTGTGCATTGATGTTGCACAGGGTTACCCTATAAATATATAGCACTCACGTTGTCACAATATACCAAGGTAGCGCGACTTAGAGGTCGATGTAGTTCAAGAAGCAAATTACGTAACCAACAAATTTCAGAAACAACATTAGCCACACCTCGGTATTCAGCTTCAGTGCTAGAGCGGGAATTGGTATTTTGTCGTTTAGAAGACCAAGAGATAAGATTTTCTCCGTAATAAACGCAATATCCGCTAGTCAATCGACGTGTGTCAGGGCAGCCGGCCCAATCAGCGTCTGTATAAGCTAGTAGGGCCGGGTTAAGAGAGCGACCCAAATGAAGACCCAAAGATGATGTGCCTTTAATGTAACAGATGATACGTTTTAAAGCATTCCAATGTTCAGTTATAGGGGCATGCATATGCATACATACCTATTGAACAACAAAACTAATATTCGGACGCGTGAAGGACAAGTATTGTAGGGCACCCGCGAGGCTACGATAGAGAGTTGGGTCGTCAAAAGCGTCACCGGACAATGCACTAAGTTTAGTATGTGTGTCAACTGGAGTGGTTACCGGGTTACATGCTTGCATACGTGCACGTGCAATAATGTCAAGAGCATAGGCCTGTTGTGACGGAAACATGGTGTCGCCACTACGAGAGACAGAAATGCCGAGAAAGAAACTAAGAGTACCCAAATCTTTCATGGTGAATTCACTGGCCAGATGTGTCATAAGATGATGACGAAGCTTATCCGAAGAAGTGACTAGTAAGATATCATCCACACAAAGAAGAAGGTAGGCGACATCCGTTCCATGATGATAGGTGAAGAGAGATGCATCACATTTACTTTGATTAAAACCGAGAGTGAGAACGTTGTCGGTGAATCTTTGGTACCATGCCCGAGGTGCCTGTTTCAAACCATAGAGAGACTTCTTCAAGCGACACACATGATCCAGAAATTTTCGATCCCGAAAACCCATTGGTTGATATGCGGTTTCATTAAGTGTACCATGAAGGAAGGCATTAGTAACGTCAAGTTGATGCACCTTCCATGACTGTGATAGAGCAATGGACAAAACAGTCCGAATGGTGGCCGGTTTGACTACCGAACTAAATGTTTCCCCACAATCAATACCAACCTGTTGTAAGCGACCATCACAAACCAAACGAGCTTTATAGCGTTCCAAACTACCATCTGACCTGTACTTATGTTTAAAGAGCCACATACTTCGGATTATGTGCATGTGATGTCACCTTGGAACCAATTCTCAAGTCTCATTCTTAATAAGAGCGTGAAATTCATTAGTCATGGCATTGTGCCACTCCGGTATGGATAAAGCATCAGAGGGGTTTTTGGGTACGGGAATAACAGTTGATGTGTGGAGATTGAGTTGTCGTTTGGGTTTGAAAATGCCATCCATTACGCATGTGCGCATGGTTCGGGTTGGGTGAGAGGATTGAAGTTGTGCGGAAGTAAGTGGTGGTGAGGAACAGTTGGAGGTAGGCTGAGTTAGGGGAGTTGCGTCTGATGAGCAAAAGGATGTGGGGTTGGAGTTGTTTGGAAATCAGAGGATATGGGGTGTGAGATAGGGGATGTGGTTTGGGCCAACGAGTTTTGGGTTGGGTTGGGTTGGATAGATAAGTGTGAGTGTTGGGGACTGTTAATGTTAGGCGGGATAGGGGAAGGTTGGTTTTTGGCCGGGTGAGTGGCAGTGGAAGATGGAGAGTGGGCCGGTGTGGAGTTAGGTGATGGGGTTGGGTATGTGTCACACCCCGACCACGTAAAATGTGACAACTCGAGTTTCCAAGATTTCCATCTTCGCATTAATTGCACGTTAATTGTTTAAGTTGTTTGTTTACATGACTTGTTTGTTTCGCAACTGTACACGTTTGTAATATGTTAAATCGTATTGTGATTGATATGTAATATATGTGTGTGTGTTTATTTGATCTTGAAACCCATCGGCATAATTAGTCGAAATCGGCCCAATTTATTGTTATGAATAAACCTTGTAACCGGCCCAAATCCTTTAACCATATAACTACATGTACGTAAATGATTAGGAAGGCAAACCAAAACAAACCCTACTCTCCTTGAGATTGTGACGGTAGTGGATAAACCCCCCCCCCCCCCCTTCGAAGTCTTGTGCTCGAATATAACTCTCCATCTCTAGGTCAGTAATATCAGTAATTTCTTTGTTATGTTGGCCCTATATTCTATAATGCTAGTACATGTGATATGTCTTGAAAATGCAACCAATGTGGATAATGATTACTTCATGTTGTCGGCTGTCTGTTTATGTTGCATGAGAATTGTCAATGATCCATTGAAATTGCAAACTTCAAACAATCAAATTGATAATTTTGACTAAGGAATGGCGGCCATGTGTTGGTCTAATCAAATAACATAGATTTCTCATTAATATTGTCAGTAGGAACATTATGTGCATTAAAGGTTAAGATGATGATTACATGAGGTGGGTCGGTTATTATGAAATTGGGGGATATTCGCATTCAGTAACCTAGAGTTCATGCTAGTACTTATCTTGTCAAAAACGTCGATGTTTCATTCGGAACAAATGTTCGGTTTCAATATATAAATACGAGGAGATTGCTCATGTTAATGGATATCATATAATTTTTCATGGGACTGTTTTATTATGCAAATCCGGGTAAGGGTTGTTGAATTGATTTAGGGTGCATAGTAGTGTTCGAATTCATAGCATGATAATCCGATTGAGTGTTTAAATATGGTTCATGATCTGATCTCGGCTTAGAGTTCAAAGAAGTCTAATGAAATTAAACTTCTAAATCCGATTGTGTAAATGATTGAGTAATTGTTATGATTTAGTAAATGATTGACTTAATCGAGGAATGTGAATTTGGAAACTGTCAAATTGTTTGTAATCGATGGCATGATTTAAGGAAAGGAATAACTAATCGCACAAGTCCCACACATATAAGTCAACTGCACAAGTTGCTAGGATCGCACAAGACCAGATGTGTAAGATCCGGTCGCACAAGCTAGGCACTACTTGTAAAGCATAACGTACTGGTTAAAGCTGCATGAATCGCACAAGTTAAACGAACCGCATTAGAGTAGTTAACTGTTAAATGTTTGGGTCACACAAGTTTGGACTGCATGCTTTATTGGGCTGGGTTGAGATGGATCGCACAATCTGTTGTGGATCGCACAAGGCTGTGCTGATCGCACAACAGGATGGGCCAGACATCGATTGGGCTTCATTTGTAGAATCGTCTGGACCGCACAAGTTTGGCAACCTATGTGTACTTGCCTGATACTGTTTAATATGTTCTATGTGTATGCTATGATCATTATGTGTCGTAACTTGTTAGCTTTTGTGTAGACTAACGTGCATTACTTGAACCTAGACCTGACTTGTATGGTAACCATGTTAGGACGTGGTTAACCACTAGCAGCTTGATTGACCTTTTCGTGTATCTGCCGAGCAAACCAAGGTGAGTTCACACTTTCTACAAAGCATGGGAATTCCCAGGGGTTTGGAATGGGTTAAGGAATATGGATTCCTTGTCCTTTCTTGGGTAGGACAGTACGGGTTCAGGAATATAATTCCTCGTCCTCATGGACAGTTAACTATCACTAGACCAAAACTCTATCACGAAGTCCCTCCTTTTTATATCGACTTAATCGCCGGGCCAATGGCGAGCGGGTCATTAGTTAGATAGCGCTATTTAGGTTTGACAAGCCTCACACCATGCCGCAGAGGACGGGCGTGAACTAATGGATCTGGGCACGTCAATGATGATAGACATTGACAGTTCAGGGCACATAAACATGACTACAGTCAGCAGTCGATATGGTAACGAGTCTAGTAGTATATACATGGGGTATCCCCCACGGCCGGAGAGCCAGATAATTAAACATGGGGTAGCCCCCACGGCTAGATAGCCAGAGTAAACGGGATTAAACAAAACACGTTTTCAACTATGGGGTAACCCCCACGGCAGGGATGCCAGTTAAAGGAAACTGTTTTTGGAACAACTTAAAACGAACACCCAACTGTGAACTCGCTCAACTTTGTTGTTGACTCGTTACTACATGCTTTGCAGGTCACTAGGTTTAGCAGGAGCTTGCATGGGGAAGAGTCGTTGTGGAGCATGGACATTGAGTGTTCATGATAAACTTAAACATTATTAACTATTGCTTTGGTTTTAGACATTATGCTTCCGCTTGCAACTTAAACTATGTTTTTGATTTGGACACCAATTATATTATGTTGGATTCTATGTCTACTTATGCTTGTTCAATATGATTGGTGGCTTGATCCTAGTCAGTCACGCCTCCAAGCGGTGATACTCCGCGTGTGGATTTTGGGGGTGTGACAGATTGGTATCAGAGCCATTGGTTATAGTGAACTTGGTTTTAATAAGGGGGGAACAGTTTTTGTTAAAACCAGACTATAACCTGTACAGTGCTCAACGATCCACAATGACGCTTCGCTCCACGTGCAAGACTCAATACATTAGGTAATGTGATTTAAGTTGAAATTGCCTACCTACTAGGGTACTTTTGCATGATGTGTTATCTATGGTATGATTATTAGAACAATAGCATGTTGCATGTTATCCTTACTGCGCCCCATGTGGCATTTTGACAAGAGGTGGTCAAACCCCTTCCTAACTGCTCGTCACCCTGCTACGACTGTTTATGCATTCTATCTATTTGTACGCTTATCTCGACATGACATCGCCACTTGACCCTCCGTACATCCGGCTTGTACGCCAACAACCACATAGACCAGAACCAGCTCAAATGAACTTGGGTTTAGGAGAACTACACCCACGCATCCTGTTGACGAACCTTGTCATCTCCACTGGTCGTCTATACCAGAAACGAAGCAGCCACAATTACACACGTACGTCGTTTTGCAAACTAGCAACCCTGCCAACCAAATTCTGTTTTGGACAAGTGATATACCCTTGTGACCGTGATGCAAAGAACTTCCCTTTTTGTGCCATGCCGCCATGTACCACTACTGGAAATTGCTTCTAGATAGCAGGTTAACTGGTTGAGATTTTCGATTGTCGGTGGACCCCGTTTACACTCGATCCTTCGTATGAACCTCAGTAACTCCCTGTTATTTCGGATGGCAACCAATTTAATGAAACGCCAATAACCATACCACGACTTTTCCCAAACGGGAGACTATCTTACTACCCTGTTGGATGGTTCATTTTTATTCTATTTGACTAACTCTATCGTATACCTAACTTAGCGAATGGATGCCATTATTGGTGAAATAGTCTTCAAGACATTTAGGGACAGAGTTATGGATCAGTCAACCTACCAGCAAGCACGATAAATTATCCGTTTGCATGACCCACCTTACACTACAGGAGACGTACCCTATTTTATGATAGTTTTCTTGCATATATAAAATCTCTGCACTAACTCTTGTACCGATTCATGATTATTGATGGCTAGTATGCCCGCTTCCTACCATTGGCTTAGAGCAAACTATCACACCCGTACCACAGCAACGTTACATTCTCGCTCCTCCATGACGAACCACTGAAAAGAACCACTCTCTAGCTTAGAGGATCTAGAAGGCTAGACTCCTGATCACTGGTGATCACCCCACGAAACCTTGAGAATAGTGGTGTTATGTTGATACGATTATACTTTCTCGAATGCATTCACACGTCTTTCCTTGGAACCTCATGAATACGCAGACGTATGTTGGACTCAATTGCACGACTTAAGGAAACCCCCGGACTTGGTTACTTACTTGATGACACACACACCTAAGCTCATGGATTTAGTCAAATTGTCCCTCCTTCGCATGGGGGCGAATCCAACGGCTCCTAGTGGGGGTCACAGTGAAACTTAATGCTACACGATTGTACGATAACCCTGCTGCTATGTTAAGTTCTTGTTCTGATTGATTTAACCCCGCGACAACAATATGTAGTCAATGACATACCTTATCTTAACTATACCCAACTGGTGTGCAGCCAGCTGTACATTCAATATTGAGTAAACCCTTGCTGGGAATTCTTAAAACGCTTACCCACCGAATGAGACTACTCTTTCTTATGTTGCCACACCAATGCATGATATACTTTTGGGATTCTGTGATCCTAACAACAATCCTCGCGGAGACTTGCTTGGACAAGTTACACTCTACGAATATTACTCGATGAGCATTGGGCTATGCATGTGATGCTACCACAAGTACTGAACTTTGAACTTGATACGACCGATATGGATTCGCAGACTCGATGTTCGAACCTAGCCTAACCAAATGAATGTGTCACTTAATTGCTCTCATCGACGACATTCTGATCTACTCCAAGGGTCAGGAGGAACACGAGCAGCATATGCGACTTATGTTGGAACTCCTTCGAACAAAGCAACTTTATGCTAAGTTTTCCAAATGCGACTTCTAGCTTCGGGAAGTCCATTTCTTAGGCCACGTGGTAAACGGGAATGGGATTCACATTGATCCATCAAAAGTCGACTCGATCAAGAACTGGCCTGCACCACGTATACCAACAGAAATCCGCCAATTCTTGGGCTTGGCAGGTTACTACAGAAGGTTTATCAAGGATTTCTCCAAGATCGCGCAACCTCTCACTTCGCTAACACAGAGGGGCGTCACCTATCGTTGGGGTGATGCACAGGAAACGGCATTTCAGCACTTGAAGGACAGACTTTGTAGCGCACCTATCCTCTCATTGCCTGAAGGCACATGCGACTTTGTGGTTTACTGCGACGCATCAATACAGGGTGGATGAATTTTGTTGGTGCATATTTGTGACAACAGCTTAGATTTGGTCTTTTGATATCTTGTAATTAGATAAACGATAAACTGTTAGCAGGTTTAGCTTTGTATTAGTGAGATAATAGAGTTTGGGCTAAACAAAACCCAGTTGGGACAAGGGTGGACGATTTGGGCTTTGCCCATGTAGGAAACCTTAGCCCAAGTTGCAAACCTTGTGTTATATAAACAAGGTTATGCTATAGGGTTTAGGTTGATCAGCCAAAACAGTATTTGTGAGAGAGCAATTTCGTGAGAGGCTTGTTCTTGGACGAAATTGTGTTAGGGTTTAGATTGATTGTAATTCAGTTTGATTGATAATCAATAGAAACCCAGTTTGAACGTGATTGCTGTTCTTCTACTTGTTTCTGTGATATTCTGATCAAGAGGATTCCGCACTCTTGATTAGATTGACAATTCTGTTGAAGATCCATACGAAAAGGGGACCTACAATTGGTATCAGAGCATTAGGCTCTTGAAGGCTCGGTTCAGAATTGTGTTCTGCAGAAACAGGGAGTTTTTCGAATTTTTGAAAATTAGGGTTTTGAAATTTTCAAAATTTTTCTGTTTGTTTGATAAAATTTTTTGAAATTCTTGGCTGTTTTGATAAAAAATTTCGAAATTTATTGGATTTTTTGATATTCTGCTTTGTTTGTTTGCTGATTTACAGGTTTGCAGGACATTTGTTGGTTTATTCTGGAAAAAATTTTGGCTGAAATTCGAAGATTTTTCTTGGTTTCTTCATCAAGTTCATCGAATTTGGGTGAAAAGGTTGCTGATTTTGCTGTTTCGATTCTGCAGAAGTTGTTAGGAGAATCCAGAAAATCATCAAAATTTTCGAGAAGATTGAATTTCCAAATTTACAGACCTGCAAAATTAATTGGACCTGCGAATTTAACTGATCTGCGAACTTGTCGGCGAATTTAAATCCAAAGGCGACTTTGGTAACCGTATAATTTTCCACAGCGAAATTATTACGGTTTTCGGCGAATTTACTGGTCGTCGTAATAGCGAAATAGACCAGCGAATTTGCAGCGAACTTGATCAGCGAAATTGTCCTGTTAGCGAACTTGATCAGCGAAATTGTGCAGCAAAATTATACCAGCGAATTTAATTGACTTTCCAGCGAAATTAAGAGGTGGAAAATTTCTTGGCAAGCGTAACTAAAAATTAAAAATTCACGTTTTAGGAAATAGAAAGTGAACCGTAACTCATCTGACGAAACCGTCTGCACCATTTAATTCCTTGTATTTTTAGCACAAAAAAAAAAAAACTCTGGAAAATCCCGATTTCGGTTTTCGACATTAGATATCATTGGATTCGTCTTTTCGAGACGATTCTAAAGGTGTAATTTGGTAACCACTGTTTTCGAAGATATTTTGTACGGTTTTATCAGTCTGCAACGTTTAAAATGTCGAACATGTCTACTTTAAATGAGCTGTTGAAGATGGAGCATGAGGTTGGCACTACCAACAAACCGCCTAAGATGATGAAGGTGGAAAATTACTTGACATGGAAGGATCGTTTTCAATCCTTTATTGAATATCAGGATACTCGCATGTGGATATGCATTGAAGATGGGTACACAAACCCTACACACGACTTTGAGGGCAGACCACGTAGAACTGCCTATGTGAACATGGAAGATGCTGATAAAAAGATGTATGAGGCTGAAAAGAGAGCCTTGGCTGCAATCAAAATGTCCTTACCTGATAGCATCAAGCATACCTTCAAGAAGTACACAAACTCAAAGGATATGTGGGATGCATTAGAGAAAAGATATGCGGGAAATGCAGATGTCAAGAAAAATAAAGTTGATCTTCTGAAGAAGCAGTTTGCTGTTTTCAAATACATGAAACATGAGTCACTTGAGGACATCATCACTCGTTACTACCATCTGATGTCAGAAATGGAGAATTATGAGATCGATTGCTATTCTGACGTTGAGAAGAATGACAAGCTGCTCGATGCCTTACCTACCAAGTGGGATATCTACACTCTCATGATCAAGGGAGAAGCAGATTATGAGACAAAAGAGCTTGAAGAAGTAGTTAGCAAGCTGAGTGCTTATGAGCTCAGTATGAAGAAGAAAGACACCGGATATGATCAGGTTCAAGATCCAGCAATTTACAATGGGCTTACATCTTCTTCATCTCACAACACTTCTAGCGACTCTGCTACTGCGTTTCTATCGTGTGAGAATGAGCAGGTCACAGTGAATGAAGATGGTGATGTGTGTTTTATAGCTGCTTCAGAAGGATCATCAGGAGCCAAGAGAACATCAGGTTCTAAGCAGAGCAGTGGTGTTAAGTCGATGCCAATGAGTGTGAAGTCTGCTGAAGAGCATCTTGCTCTACTTGCTTCATTTGTTGCTTCTTATGAGAACTACATTCAGGGGAAGATATTTGATCCTGCCACTTTAGATGAAGATTACGATCAGATTGACCCTGATGATCTTGAAGATATGGATTTGCAGTGGCAAATGGCCATGATTACTAGACGAGTGAAGAGGTTTATGAACCGAACGGGAAGGAAGTTTATAGGAAAGACTGTTGGTTTTGATAAGACCAAAGTGAGATGCTTCAACTGTCAAAGTTATGGGCATTTTGCTAGGGAATGTCAAAAACAAAAGCAGGAGACTTCGAGTCAGAGTTCAAACAATAGGAATGCATCAAACAACTCTAACTCGAGAGCGCTGATCTCTACTGCTCGAGAAGGTTCATATGACTGGAGTGTTCACTTGGAAAATGATGACAATGTCACACAGGCATTCATGGCAGAGATAACGCCAGTTGATGATGGTGAAGCTACAGTGGATGATGCTGAAGTTGAGAAGAAAAGTGAGGCTGAGGTGAAAATAGAGAGTAAAGCTGAAGAAAAGAAGGGTGATCAGACAAAAGATGCTGAAGAAGAAAAGCAAAAGTCTGACTATGAAAAGGAAGCTGAAGAAAAGGAAGCTAAATACTAGCGAATGGAAGCTCAACTTGCAGCGCTAATGGACAATCTTGACAAACAAACAGGAGAGGTAAAGTCGAATTCTGTGTGTTTAAAATGTCGTGAACTACAGGGTGAGGTTGACAGGTTGTCAACACAAAACCAAAGTCTGGTGAGCGAGATGTCTAACATAAAAGAAGCATTTTTTTTTGCTAAAAGAAATGAATCCTCATACTTGAAGAAGATAAAAGGTTATGAAAGTAAAATTGACTCTTTAACCTGCAAAGTAAACGAAAAACTTCAAGTCATAGACTTAGCTCATGAAATGATGGCTAAGAAAACAAAAGAGGTTTCTGAAAAATGCAAAGAGTTGTCAGATGCACAGCTCAAAATTGTTGAACTTGAAAAGAAATTAGGTCAATTCAGGGACTCTACTTTTGTAATGAAACATATGATGGGAGGCTTGAAGAAAAGTAATGACAAAACCAGTGTGGGATTCCATGGTTTCAATGAAGTTCCACCTCCTGTTAGTCATGACTATTCTTTCTTGCATGATGAAGATGACCTCATGGACTTTGTGTCAACATCACCAAGTAGTTCCACATCAAGCCAAGGAAATGTGTTTGTGAGTGCTGATGCTCAGAAGGATAATAACAGCACACCTGTTTTGAAAAAGAAAACTTCACATCCTAAGAATAACAATCCAACTTTTGTTAAAAAGGTTAATTTTGTTCAAGGAAGTGACATGAAAAACGAAACAGCTGTTATTGAAAACGAATCTAATGTAGAGTTTGCTAAAAACAAGAACAAAGAAAATTTTGAAACTAAGCAAACTGAACCAAATCCTTCTAAGGCATCATCAGAAAAACCCGAATCTAGTTCAAAGGATTCAGAAAAGAAGTCTTCGAAAAAGAGATCGTGCTTCAAATGTCACACCAAAGGACATGTAGCTAGCTGCTGTCCTAACAAAAAGAGTGAAGCACAACTTAGTGAAAAACAGAGAGGGAAATCACCTGAGAAGAAAGGTGACAGTGAGGAGAAAGGCTCAAATTCTCCAAAGAATTCTGCTCCTAAGCAACCAGAAAATGTTGCTGTTGGTGTAGATAAGGCTGAAAAAAGGAACTCCACAAGTTCCTCGTTTTCAAAGAAATCAACCAAGATTTCAGCCTAGATCTCCACCAGGAAGATATGAGAGACCTAGAAGCAGTTCACCAAGAATGAACAATAATAATTCAAATAATTTTAGAAGTCAAGGTCAATATCAAAATCGATACCAAAATGATGGTGGTCGAACTTTTTATAACAATGGCTTTAGAAATTACAACAATAATGCTTCTTGGAATCAAAATTCAAGGTATCAAAACCAAAATTTTCAAAGGTCAAATAGTCCAAACACATATAGGAACCCTCAGGACCAAAGACCTAGTGGAAATCAAAATCAAATTCCATCAAAAGGTCTGAGATCCAAGACTCCAATTAGGAGTAATGGATATTGGATGGATGTTCAAATAGTTGGTGAATTTGGACGACCCAAGACCATTAAGGCTTGGGTCCCCCAATCTAACTAATTTCTTGGTTGGTGTGTGCAGGAGCTGCTAAGGAGGATTATCAACTTGTGGTATGTTGATAGTGGCTGCTCTAGGCACATGACGGGGGATGCGAGATTGTTGACTGAATTTGAAGATTATGATGGTGGAAATGTAAATTTTGCGGGTGCTAAAGGTGGTAGAATTACAGGCCGAGGAAAAGTGACCAATGGGAAGATCACACTGGACAAAGTGAACTATGTGGAGCAGCTTAAATACAATCTGATGAGCGTGTCACAAGTCTGCGACAAGGGTCACTCGGTCCATTTAACCAAGAATGAAGCATTAGTGTTGAAACCAGGTTTGAAGATTCCGGACGATTGGATAGTGATGCGAGCGCCAAGGAGAAATGACACTTATGTCATGGACATGGGTACTAAGGATCCAAATGCTGTGGTGGTGTGTTTACTTTCGAAAGCATCTGAAGCTGAATCGATGTTGTGGCACAGACGCATGGCCCATATTCACTATCGAAAAATGAATTACCTTGTTAAACATGAGCTAGTGAAAGGGGTTCCAATGCAGAGGTTTCAAGTGGAAGATAAATGTCTTCCATGTCAAAAGGGAAAACAACACAAGAAACCTCATAAGTCTAAAACAGTAAATTCCATAGATGCCCCTTATGAATTACTTCACATGGATTTATTCGGTCCAGTGAACGTAAGGAGTATAGGTGGAAAGTACTATTGTTTAGTTATCACTGATGATTACTCACGTTATTCATGGGTTTTCTTTTTAGGTACAAAAGATGAGACAGTGGAGATGCTGATAGATCTTTTTACGAAATTGGAAAACGTTCATGATGCAAGGATCAAGAGGATAAGGAGTGATAATGACACGGAGTTCAAGAATCGAATTCTGGATCTCTATTGTCTTCGAAAGGGAATTGAACATCAATATTCTGCTCCTTATACACCTCAACAAAATGGAGTTACTGAGAGGAAAAACAGGACGTTGATTGAAGCCGCTAGGACGATGCTTTCAGATTCAAAGCTACCAGTTCTTTTCTGGGGAGAAGCTGTGAATACAGCATGCTACGTCGTAAACAAAGTTTTGACTGTTAAACGTTTTAATAAAACTTGTCATGAATTGATGTTTAACAAGAAACCTAACTTAGAAGGCTTTGAACCATTTGGATTACCCTGCACCATTGTGCGAAATAAAGATAAACAAAAATTCGGTGAGGTGGCTGACGATGGCTACTTTCTAGGTTATGTGCCTGGCACACCGAATAAAAGGGTTTTTAATCTAAAAACTGGTAAAATTGAGGTTGTTTACAATGTTGAAATTACTACATACAAACCTCAACAATCAACGAGTGGTCCTGCTATATTATATGATTATGAAAGCACTTTTAAATCATTTAATATTCCTGAGTTTCCAAATGCAGATGATTCTCAGTTGATTCAAGCAGTGATTGGTAGAGACGATGAAGGCGAGTTCATGCCTAGATCGAACGTTGATATGACAGATGCTCCAGAAACTTCCCAAGGTGCGGCTGATCCTGATTCAAGTGATAGTGACTCTGAACCCATTCAGGGGGAGGAGTTCATTAATCCGTTTGCAGATCAGAATATTCAGGGGGAGATTGGATCAAACCTGGGTGACAATCTAGAAGTCGATGATGTTGCTACTTCACGTGCAAATAGAGATCATCCAGTTGACATGATACTTGGGGATCCTACTGCAGGTGTTCAGACGAGAAGAAGCATAGCAGTGAATTCTGGTTTATTTGTTTCGATTGAGAAGACTGGGATTGTGAACGAGTGCTTGTATAGTTGCTTTATTTCCCAAGAGGATCCTAAAAACATACACATGGCTCTTAAAGACAATTCATGGGTTGAGGCTATGCAAGAGGAATTGGCCCAGTTTGCGAAGTTGAAGGTTTGGGAGTTAGTGGACCTTCCTAAAGGTGAAAGAGAGATTGGCACTAAGTGGGTGTTTAAGTGCAAGAAGGATGACAGACGGATAGTGACGCGAAACAAGGCTCGATTGGTGGTAAAAGGTTTCAATCAGCAGGAAGGGATTGATTATAATGAGGTGTTTGCACCAGTGGCAAGGTTGGAGGCAATTCATTTGTTTCTAGCTTTCGCAACATTCAAGGGCTTCAAAGTTTACCAACTAGACGTGAAGAGTGCATTTCTTTACGGGAAAGTCCAAGAAGTGGTGTATGTCTCACAACCAGATGGGTTCGTTGATCCAGATTATCCAGATCGGGTGTACAAACTTGATAAGGCTTTGTATGGATTACATCAAGTTCCCAGGGTGTGGTACGAGACACTGTCTACACATCTGATCAAGAATGGTTTTGAAAGGGGTCAGATTGACAGTACACTGTTCATCAAGAGGAAGAAGGAAGATTTTCTGCTAGTACAGGTGTACGTGGATGACATCATCTTTGGGTCATCAGATGAGAGCATGTGTAAAGAGTTCGAGCAGGTAATGAAGAGCAAGTTCGAAATGAGCGCTATGGGTGAGCTGTCTTACTTTCTGGGATTACAAGTTGAACAGAAGGAGGATGGAATGTTTATTCATCAAACAAAGTATGTGTATGACATTTTGAGTCGGTTCAAAATGAATGATTGCTCTACTTTCAGCACACCCATTTGCGAAAATCACAATCTTGGCCCAGATCATGAAAGTACTGAAGACGTTGACCCAACTCAATACAGGGCGATGATTGGTTCTCTAATGTACTTGACTGCTTCAAGACCTGACATTATGTTTGCAGTATGCTTGTGTGCCAGATATCAAGCTAATCCAAAAGATTCACACATGAAAGCAGTGAAGCGTATTCTTCGTTACTTGAAGGGGAAACCTAAACTTAGGTTGTGGTATCCAGCTGATAGTGATATGAATTTTGTTGCATACACTGACTCAGACTTTGGAGGATGCAAGTCAAACAGAAAGTCTACAACAGGTGGTTGTCAGTTCTTAGGAGGCAGGATTGTGTCTTGGCAATGCAAGAAGCAATCTTGTGTGTCTACATCTACGTGTGAAGCTGAATATATTGCTGCGGGTAGCTGCTGCTCTCAGGTTCTCTGGATACAACAGCAAATGCGCGATTATGGTTTGGATTTCACTCGTACTCCTATTATGATAGACAATAATGCCACAATTTCAATAACTAATAATCCCGTGAAACACAATCGCACAAAACATATTGACATACGTCATCATTTTATACGGGATTGTGCTGAAAAACGACTAATTGAATTACATCGAGTCGACACACTAGATAACCTGGCAGATCTTTATACTAAAGCTTTTGACAGGGCTCGCTTTGAACATTTAGTCGAACTCAACGGGATGAGGAATCCTGAATAACTGGTTTTTCATAAGATTTTTGTAAATAGTTTACTGCTTTTCTTAAAAATCAAAAATAAAAAAAAATTTGAAAAATCAAAAACATAAAAAAATAGAAAATTAAAAATGAGTTATCACTATGTGAACAAGAAGAAATGATAGTACATCAGCAAGTTAGACTGTCACACTGAAATTGAAATTAAAATGCTTAAGTGTGATAGCAGCTTCATCATATGATGTACCAGTAGGCAAAAAGCATGAAATAATCAACTTACCAATGTGATATAAACCTAAATGAACCGTGTATGAGTGGGGAACACATCAGTGGTGTATGGTTTAATGACCTTAAATCTTGCGTTGATAGATTGCCAAAATCTAAAGTTTTGGGTCTTTATACTGTTTTTCATCTGGGGATATCAGGGGTGTCCTTCTGCTGCATCCAGATACATGCTGACCTAGACACACCCAGGATATCTTAAAAGAGCTAAAAATGCCAAAACCCTTAAATGAAGAAGCTCTCAAAGAGAGTTATTCAAAAATGCAAAATGCATAATTCGTACCAAAATTGGTATTTGTCTTAGCCCTCGTTAGATATTTTGGTCTCTCTGCTGTACGGAAGTACTGACCTGTACACCAATATCTAAATGTTGAAAAACAAAACGGATGAATACAGTATACTAACCAAATACGATGAATCTTTGTGCATACCTTGATCGCGGGGGTATATCCTGAAGTGGGACACGCTAGTATATCAGTAATAAAATTACCTTAACGTGTCATACGGTAATGGTACTTGAAATGTTCATGCATTTTGTTTAAGTGGACAATCATACTAGTAATCGTCTTGGACTACTTTTCACGAAAAATTAAATAAAGAATTATCTAATTGTGTGAAACAGTTTGATTTTGCTGATATGATCTTCTTACCGGTGATTCTCACAAAAATAGAGTGTTTATTGCTTTTCGTATTTATTTGCTTTCAGAAAATACAAAAATAGTGTCTTTTTCTGTTTAAAATTCTTAACGTACGGAAAACTGTTATTCTTGGAGGAATTGTTACTGATAGGGGGAGACAGTGTTGGAAAGTGAGTTCAAAATTTTAAATCATGCGGGTTATAGGGTGTTTGATTAAAAAGTTTTGCGTGTTGGTGATGAAATTGAAAATGCTTAATCTGTGATACAGTTTAACTATATCTTGAAAAATAATAATTTACTTAACTTTG
Organism: Helianthus tuberosus; assembly: GCA_030545235.1. Taxonomy (NCBI): domain Eukaryota; kingdom Viridiplantae; phylum Streptophyta; class Magnoliopsida; order Asterales; family Asteraceae; genus Helianthus; species Helianthus tuberosus. The sequence goes on along the minus strand of JARYGA010054933.1, from coordinate 7,183 downwards.
TTGAAAAATTCTTATGGTTTCTCGAGATGTTTGTTTTATAGTATACAGGTTGAAGCAGTATGTTGTTGAGAAGTTGCTGTGAAGATGAGAGTTTGATTGGATGCATGGTAGAACCTCCTTTCTACATTGCAGACAAAGATGAAGAGATTGAAGATTGCTTTACAAATGCTGAACTGGAGTGTACTCAAACGCTAAAGTTTTTGAAGATTTGGTGATTGGATGCATCAGCTTAGGGGAGTCTGTTGCTGACAGAAGCTATTGAAGCTGAAGCTATCCAAAGACCAAAGACAGGGCAAGACTACATGAAGATTGCAAGATGACTGAAGACAAAGTTATTTTATGAAGCTATTGTCAAGGGGGAGTTTGTTAGTGCATATTTGTGACAACAGCTTAGATTTGGTCTTTGGATATCTTGTAATTAGATAAACGATAAACAGTATGCGGGTTTAGCTTTGTGTTAGTGAGATAATAGAGTTTGGGCTAAACAAAACCCAGTTGGGACAAGGGTGGACGATTTGGGCTTTGCCCATGTAGGAAACCTTAGCCCAAGTTGCAAACCTTGTGTTATATAAACAAGGTTATGCTTTAGGGTTTAGGTTGATCAGCCAAAACAGTATTTGTGAGAGAGCAATTTCGTGAGAGGCTTGTTCTTGGACGAAATTGTGTTAGGGTTTAGATTGATTGTAATTCAGTTTGATTGATAATCAATAGAAACCCAGTTTGAAAGTGATTGCTGTTCTTCTACTTGTTTCTGTGATATTCTGATCAAGAGGATTCCGTACTCTTGATTAGATTGACAATTCTGTTGAAGATCCATATGAAAAGGGGACCTACAAGGGTCTTGGTTGTGTATTGATGCAACGGGATAAAGTTATTGCGTACGCCTCACGCCAACTTAAAGTTCATGAAAAGAACTACACTACACACGATTTAGAGCTGGGAGCTGTTGTTCTTGCGCTTAAGATATGGATACATTACCTGTACGGTACCAAGTGCGCCATTTACACCGATCACAGGAGTCTCGAGCATATCTTCAAATAGAAGGAGTTGAACATGCGACAACGTCGATGGGTCGAGCTACTGAATGATTACGAATGCTCGATCAGATACCATCCGGGCAAAGCCAATGTTGGGCCGATGCCCTCAGTCGAAAGGATACTACACCTAAACGCGTGCGAGCGTTACAACTTACAATCCCGTCTAGTCTTCCTTCCCAGATACGAGATTCTCAGATAGAAGCATTGAAACCAGAAAAAGTCAGGGCTGAATCCCTATGTGGCTCAAGGCAATGGTTAGAACAAAAGGAAGACGGTGCTTACTACGTAACAGGACGCATTTGGGTCCCACTCTATGGCAACCTACGAGAGCTTGTGATGGATGAGGCACACAAGTCTCGCTACTCAGTACATTCGGGTTCAGATAAGATGTACCACGACTTGAAAACTACGTATTGGTGGTCTAGCATGAAAGCTCACATAGCAACCTACGTTAGTAAATGTTTGACTTGTGCGAGAGTCAAAGTCGAATACCAGAAACCCTCAAGCCTACTCCAACAACCAGAGATACCACAATGGAAATGGGAGCAAATTTCCATGGATTTTGTTACTGGCCTGCCTAGATCGCAACGTGGTAACGATACTATTTGGGTGATCGTGGATCGACTCACAAAGTCTGCGCACTTCTTGGCTATCAAAGAAACATACAAGTTCTCCACTCTAGCAGACGTTTATCTTAGGGAGGTTGTCTCGAGGCACGGGGTGCCCACCTCTATTATTTCCGATCGTGAAGCACGGTTCACTTCAGAACTTTGGTAAGCGATGCACAAATCCTTTGGCTCACGTTTAGATATGAGCACAGCTTATCACCCGCAAACGGATGGGCAGTCTGAACACACCATCCAGACCCTTGAAGACATGCTTAGGGCGTGTGTGATTGACTTTGGCAACGGTTGGGAAAAACATCTGCCACTAGTGGAATTCTCATATAATAACAGTTACCACACCAGCATTCGGGCCGCTCCATTTGAGGCATTGTATGGGCGTAAATGCCGATCACCTCTTTGTTGGGCAGAGGTGGGGGATAGTCAGATCACTGGCCCAGAACTTGTGGTAGACACAACAGAAAGGATTGCTCAGATACGACAACGAATGGTGGCAGCTCGTGACCGTCAGAAAAGCTACGCCGATAAGGGCAGGAAACCACTCGAGTTCCAGGTTGGGGATCGAGTGCTACTAAAAGTCTCACCCTGGAAGGGTGTTGTTCGTTTTGGCAAACGAGGCAAACTTAACCCACGATACGTTGGACCATTCGAAATCATAGAGAAAATAGTCAAAGTGGCCTACAAACTGAACCTACCAGCAGAACTCAGTGGAGTTCACAACGTTTTCCACGTGTCGAATCTGAAGAAGTGTCTGTCAGATGAGACCCTCATAGTTCCTTTGAAGGAGCTCACTATCGACGATCAGTTGCGATTCGTCGAGGAACCAGTAGAGATTACTGACCGAGATGTGAAGTTTCTCAAGCGCACTAGAATTCCTCTCGTTCGAGTTCGTTGGAACTCCCGTCGTGGCCCAGAGTTCACCTGGGAACGCGAAGACCAAATGAAACAAAAGTATCCCTAATTGTTCGAGAACAGTACAACCACTACTGAGGCTGAAGCTACTGCAGAATTTCGGGACGAAATTCCAGATCAACGGGGGGAGGATGTGACACCCCAGGAAAGCCACGCAAGTTAACTAGCTTCCTCAGTGAGTACGTGCTAAATTTCGGTACGAAATTTCTTTCAAGTTGGGGATAATGTGACAACTCGAGTTTCCAAGATTTCCATCTTCGCATTAATTGCACGTTAATTATTTAAGTTGTTTGTTTACACGACTTGTTTGTTTCGCAACTGTACACGTTTGTAATATGTTAAATCGTATTGTGATTGATATGTAATATATGTGTTTGTGTTTATTTGATCTTGAAACCCATCGGCATAATTAGTCGAAATCGGCCCAATTTATTGTTATGAATAAACCTTGTAACCGGCCCAAATCCTTTAACCATATAAATACATGTACGTAAATGATTAGGAAGGCAAACCAAAAACAAACCCTACTCTCCTTGAGATCGTGACGGCGGTGGATAACCCCCCCCCCCCTTCGAAGTCTTGTGCTCGAATATAACTCTCCATCTCTAGGTCAGTAATATCAGTAATTTCTTTGTTATGTTGGCCCTATATTCTATAATGCTAGTACATGTGATATGTCTTGAAAATGCAACCAATGTGGATAGTGATTACTTCATGTTGTCGGCTGTCTGTTTATGTTGCATGAGAATTGTCAATGATCCATTGAAATTGCAAACTTCAAACATTCAAATTGATAATTTTGACTAAGGAATGGCGGCCATGTGTTGGTCTAATCAAATAACATAGATTTCTCATTAATATTGTCAGTAGGAACATTATGTGCATTAAAGGTTGAGATGATGATTACATGAGTTGGGTCGGTTTTTATGAAATTAGGGGATATTCGCATTCAGTAACCTAGAGTTCATGCTAGTACTTATCTTGTCAAAAACGTCGATGTTTAATTCGGAACAAATGTTCGGTTTCAATATATAAATACGAGGAGATTGCTCATGTTAATGGATATCATATAATTTTTCATGGGACTGTTTTATTATGCAAATCCGGGTAAGGGTTGTTGAATTGATTTAGGGTGCATAGTAGTGTTCGAATTCATAGCATGATAATCCGATTGAGTGTTTAAATATGGTTCATGATCTGATCTCGGCTTAGAGTTCAAAGAAGTCTAATGAAATTAAACTTCTAAATCCGATTGTGTAAATGATTGAGTAATTGTTATGATTTAGTAAATGATTGACTTAATCGAGGAATGTGAATTTGGAAACTGTCAAATTGTTTGTAATCGATGGCATGATTTAAGGAAAGGAATAACTAATCGCACAAGTCCCACACATATAAATCAACCGCACAAGTTGCTAGGATCGCACAAGACCAGATGTGTAAGATCCGGTCGCACAAGCTAGGCACTACTTGTAAAGCATAACGTACTGGTTAAAGCTGCATGAATCGCACAAGTTAAACGGACCGCATTAGAGTAGTTAACTGTTAAATGTTTGGGTCACACAAGTTTGGACTGCATGCTTTATTGGGTTGGGTTGAGATGGATCACATAATCTGTTGTGGATCACACAAGGCTGTGCTGATCGCACAACAGGATGGGTCGGACATCGATTGGGCTTCATTTGTAGAATCGTCTGGACCGCACAAGTTTGGCAACCTATGTGTACTTGCCTAATACTGTTTAACATGTTCTATGTGTATGCTATGATCATTATGTGTCGTAACTTGTTAGCTTATGTGTAGACCAACGTGCATTACTTGAACCTAGACCTGACTTGTATGGTAACCATGTTTGGACGTGGTTGACCACTAGCAGCTTGATTGACCTTTTCGTGTATCTACCGAGCAAACCAAGGTTAGTTCACACTTTCTACAAAGCATGGGAATTCCCAGGGGTTGGGAATGGGTTAAGGAATATGGATTCCTCGTCCTTTCTTGGGTAGGACAGTACAGGTTCAGGAATATAATTCCTCGTCCTCATGGACAGTTAACTATCACTAGACCAAAACTTTATCACGAAGTCCCTCCTTTTTATATCGACTTAATCGCCGGGCCAATGGCGAGCGGGTCATTAGTTAGATAGCGCTATTTAGGTTTGACATGCCTCACACCGTGCCGCAGAGGACGGGCGTGAACTAATGGATCTGGGCACGTCAATGATGATAGGCATTGACAGTTCAGGGCACATAAACATGACTACAGTCAGCAGTCGATATGGTAACGAGTCTAGTAGTATATACATGGGGTAGCCCCCACGACCGGAGAGCCAAATAATTAAACATGGGGTAGCCCCCACGGCTAGATAGCCAGAGTAAACGGGAGTAAACAATTCACGTTTTCAACTATGGGGTAACCCCCACGGCAGGGATGCCAGTTAAAGGAAACTGTTTTTGGAACAACTTAAAACGAACACCCAACTGTGAACTCGCTCAACTTTGTTGTTGACTCGTTACTACATGCTTTGCACGTCACTAGGTTTAGCAGGAGCTTGCATGGGGAAGAGTCATTGTGGAGCATGGACATTGAGTGTTCATGATAAACTTAAACATTATTAACTATTGCTTTGGTTTTAGACATTATGCTTCCGCTTGCAACTTAAACTATGTTTTTGATTTGGACACCAATTATATTGTGTTGGATTCTATGTTTACTTATGCTTGTTCAATATGATTGGTGGCTTGATCCTGGTCAGTCACGCCTCCAAGCGGTGATACTCCGCGTGTGGATTTTGGGGGTGTGACATAAAACAACAAAACATGGCGGAAACGTCCGGGAGTGTAGTAACAGAATCATTGTTTCACAACCATGGATTAAATTGTTTCATTTTATTGAATTATTGAACTCGTTGTTTATTACAAATCAGATAAATACAAATATTGTCTTTCAAGTTTTAAAGTCGCTAAGTCACAAGTCCAGCCTATGTATATCATGCATCAACAATCATCACATAGCAGCACCTGAAACATATGTAAAAATAGGTACGTCATCATAAAAATGCCTGTGAGATACATAGGTTTTATTAATGCAGGCTTCATGACTTATAAGTTTAAAAGAATGTTTAACAAAAAGTAGTCATGAACTTAAAAATGTTTTCTTTATAAATCATGCGAAAATTGATAAGAAATAAGATGATATAAAAGAATAATGCATAGATAAATAACCAAGTAAAAAGAGTTTGTATAAAATATGTTGTTTGTAAAACAAAGTTTTGATAAAAAAGGTTTGTAGTATATATAAAAATATACCTTGGTTTTAAGAAAGTCGGATAAGTAATATATTAAAATATATTTCAGTTCCAAAATAGTTAAACAGATAGTACATCAAATATACTTTAGTTGTTAAAATAATAGTTTTCGGTAGTATATCATAAGTATAATTTGGTTTTGTAACTAACATATCAACTATGCTTTGGTTTTGAAAATAACATATCAATTATGTTTTGGTTTGAAAATTACATATCAAGTATGTTTTGGTTTGAAAGTAACATATCAATTATGTTTTAGTAATTAACAAAATATATGTTGGTTTGTACATAGTATATCAAATTATACTTTGGTAAATAATATCACATATGGGAGCATATCAAACTATACTTTGGAAGTATATCAAAATATACAAAAGAAAATGTGATTTAGAATTAATTCAAACCTTAGTGTATCAAACTACACCTTAGAGACTATAGAAATACCACAAAGGCAATTTCCATTTGGATAAAATTTGGTTTTTGACATTCCATACAACAGGAATGGGGTGTCTAGTCCTATAGCGCTATATCGTACTACCAATCGGTTTGGTGAATGTATAAAATAAGTACAACCCAACAATTAATTTTATAATCTTTGAAAAATTAGTGTTTAAACCATAGATAATCATTCAGTTTGTCAAAAGATAAGTACTAGCACGTATAATCAATTTATACTTTGAAATCATGAAAATAACAATTAAGCACACATGTTTCACCCCAAAACATTTGAAAACAGTAAAAGAGGGGACTATGTACTCACTTGAGGATGCTTAGAAGTCTTGAATAACAACCAAGCAAAGCTAGAGGGGTCACAGAATTCAAACGGCACCTAATATAGGTAACTAAGTTAATAAACCGGACCTAAATCAGAAGATCAGATAGAATGAGGTTTCGTAAACCAAATGAGTATAGGAACTCATGTAATATGGTTTAATCAAAGCCTACATTCTAAATCGAAACCTATCCTAAGTGCTTACGGCCCATTACGACCCGTTTAGGTAGCTTACGCTACTTTAACGCGTCGTTTGCGTAAAACGCGTTCGGACCGCCTAACTAGTCCTATGACAAGTATTATATGCCTTAACATGTCTAATAATGTTGCCTAATCAGTTTAGATGTAAAAATTTAGGTTACATATGCTTAGAATGAATTTATGCGTAAAAAGGGCATTTTGGTCATTTACCTAAGGCATATAAACTACCTATCATACAACTACTTAAACGAAGTGATCATAAAGTATAACCTCGGAAGGTTATTCCCTATACAACTATGGTCACAAAACATGTTTGGTCGGATCCTAATGATCG
>JARYGA010054932.1:0-34150 GCA_030545235.1 Helianthus tuberosus | reverse complement strand
TACTGAAAAGTGGAATGGAACTCCAAAGCAAGCTCATAATACTGAGGCACATCACAATCTAACGCCAGCCTAAACTTCTCTCCTAACAACTGCTGAAGCCTCCCAACCTGTCCTAAACGCCCCACAGGCTCCCAGTCTATCCTGCGAAAATCTAGCAACTTCACTACACTAATAACCTGATATCGCAAATACTCAGTCGACTGATACTCAAACTGTAGCAACGGGCTATCCCCTAAAACTGTACTATGTCCATTTGGAATCCCCTCCCCACTATAAGTAATCACTCTCAGTGGTAAATCAGCTGGCTGCTCCTGAGCAGCTCCCTAAGATCGAGTGGATGCACCTCGCTTACGTTTGGTGCCCGAAGAAGAACCTTCAACTGACATCCTGTAAAAATAGTTCAATAACGCGCAAGAACAGGTAAACAGTCAGTAACACAAACTATTTTTTTTTATTTTTAATTTTTTTTTTGGAATTTTTAAGAATTTTTAAGAATTTTTAAGAATTTTTATGATTTTTATGATTTTTTTATAATTTTTATGATTTTTTAAATTTTTTTTATTATTTTTAACATTATTATATTATAAAAATATATAATATACATTCAAACGATGGCCGTATAGCATTTCGTTCGCGGCCGTTGTTTGAAAACAAGTAACTTAAAGCATCGTTTTGCATAACAATTTAAGCACGAACCAAACCTCGCCCGAATGGAGATTGAGTACGGGCGAGGAGTTTAATAATCAAGTAAGCAATGACGAAGCATCAAGACTTAAAACGACACGACAAGACTCGAAAAACACTAAAAACGACATTAAGGACACTAAAACTCGACTAGACTTAAAATAGACGCAAACTACAAGATTTAGACCTCTACCTACCCCCGGCACTTTAATGGCCCTCAATTAAACCCGAGTGCCGACAATACCATCAACTCAAAACCGAAGTGTGGAAGCAACGGAAACGGGATGCAAAATTAGTAAAAATTAACATTTTATGTCAAAACTTGAGACCCGTATCCCCACACTTAGCTCTAACTATACCCAAACCAAAACAATACTTTTAACAATTCTTTAAAACAACCTGCTGCAATTTCGTTTTCGTCCTGCTACAGATAAAAAACTAACCTGAACCTTCTATAACTAATCCAGTCATCCGCTACCCATAACCAAAAACAAATAAGCAACCTGTTTATTCACATGCGGCTAAAAGATGACTCAAAATTAACTCGACACAAACCTGAATCGTTGACTAAGACCCACTGACTCGACTGACTGCAACAAAGACCTAAACTCGAAACACATGAGTAATTCGCAGATAGCTTACCTGATTGTCGACATAACTGTCACACCCCGATATTTCCACGTATTACCGGTGGGCCCGGTGGGGAGTATCGTGACGTAGTTGATATCATCATAGTCAAATAATCACAGTTCAATGCACAGCCGAAGTCTAAAGTAAATATATTACAAACCGATTCGAAAGTAATATCAAAATTACAAACGGAATGTAAGATGGATCCACAGGCGGATCTTAAAACAGAAAGATAAACATTGTTCAACAGACTTTAGACGTCTAGGACTTGCAAGATTCCCTATTAACGCCCTGAGCTCCCAGCCAATTACGTACAGTACCTGTCACTTAATCTTTTTGGAAAATACGTCAGTTTACACTGGTAAATACAAGTAACTGACTCTTTTGAAAACATTTATGAAAATTTATTTAAATGCACAAGGCACAAATATTCTTTTATAACTTGGGACAATTATATAAAATAATCTTGTATACAGATTTACATGTTTGTTATACATTCAGGGCCCGATGTAGAAACCGAGTCAAGATTAACAGACACACCACAAGTATAGGCCCACAAGAGAGTGAGATACCGTTTTTCCTATGCAACTGTCAGGTGTATGCCTACACCCCGTGCTTAAGACGTGGCCATTTCATAATAATGATGTCAAGGATATCCGGGACATGGTCATTAACCCCCAAAGGCTTTATTTCAAACAAGACAGATTAAAACGGGTTACCTCAATAATTTAACCACTATTCGATTAAACATTCAATACCCGACCAAGCAGTATTATTATAATACTGTATCCCAAGCCCGTATAGGGAAAATAAGTTAAAAGTATTTACCTGAGCTTAAAATGCAATTTATTCTCAGCCGTATATTCTAATCAGCAAGCACAAGTACCTCTACTGGGGCTCTCAATCTGGAACGAAGGTTTTATTAACCTATTAGATTTCTAACGGGGTCTTATTTAAGTTGTAACTTAGACCGGTTAGTTTTAAGGAAAGGTTTACAGTTCAAAACGCAAGATTAAGCGAAGACCGGATTTGAATGTGATTTAGACCCGAAAAGTTATGGACACTTGTATAATATGGGTAAACCAAACACATTCTGAATTTTGAAGTGAAAATGATAAGGTTTGACCCGTTTCGGTTAATTTATGCAAACTAGTTACATAAACCGTACCGAACGCGAAAGATGCATAACAGGTAACCAATTGAGTCATGAATATGTTCCACAAGTTAATACGCTTTTAATATGTTGTGATATCAGTAAGATACCTTCCATTATGCCCAAAATGAATTTAAAATCAATTTAAGCCCCGTAGGGGTATTTTGGTTATTTTAAGGATTATAAAAGAGGTTAAATAGAAATCTGAGGTTCTGGTCTAAAATAATCAGTAGAAATATTTATTTTAATAAGTTATATCAGTAAGATATCATATATATGTGAAATTTATCATTTATGACCAAACTATGCACCGTAGGGGCATTTTGGTCATTTCACATATGCTATAAGGGTTAAATTTGGAAATCTGAGTTCAAAACTTTTATTCATTGTTAAAGTATAAGAATTTACTCATAACATCAGTAGGTAACAAACCTTAGGTGCCAAATACGGTTTTAAACCATACTATGTGCCTAAATCACATAAAAGTCGGTATTTCACGATATTCGTGTTGATTAAGGAAATCTGAGATTTTGACCAGCCTTTACAGTTTAAAATAACTTATTTAATATAAATTCAGTATAAAAAGGTTTGATATGTAAAGGAGGTGTAAAACTCATTTTATTAGCGAAAAGGGCATTATCGTCCATTACCGAGCCTATGCGAGAACACTATGTTATGATCAGTTTAAAATTTAATAAAAATTTCCAAAAATCCCTAAATATTATATTACATCAGTGGGTAAAAGGTTTGGTGTCAAAATTTGGGTTTAAATAGGTTTTATATCGAAAATGCCGTTTAATTAATAAAAAGGCTTTCAATTACGATATTGCGCATATCTATCAATTCAGACCATGAACCGCTGTCAAATTTTGAGGACATGTTTATAAATCAGTAATCAAGGTTTTTGTCCTTTCATATTTTCAAAAATCTCTTTTTAATATCAAAAGGGATAACGGTCAACTTTTAAGCATATAACGGAAACGTGCCTATGAACTCTAATTCTAAAGGACCAAGTAGTATAATTTCAGAGGGTTATACTAACATATAATATGATCACAAAGGAACCCTAAGGCATAATTAAACTAAGCTAATTTGGGTCAGAACTGAAAGTCAAAGCAAAAGTCAACTTTTGCGACTTTCGGTTGCGAACCGATTCTAAACTTAGAATTGTCGGGTTGAACATGCTTCGGCATGTTCAATTAATATTTACCAAGTTATTAAAGTGACCAAAATGATTTTATAGCCACTATATTATTAGTTATGAATTTTATTTAAAAATTGACCCGTTTGACTTTTATTTTAGTTACTTTGACCCGACAATTAATTAAGTAAACGTGGTAATTAGGAGGTGCCCTTTTGAGGGTTTGTTACCTTCCTAATTATGATCACGTAGCCATGTTTGTTGCGAACAATGGCTTGACCATACAAGGTCTAACTAAAAGTCAAAGCGTTTATAAAAAACGCTTGACTTTTCGGCTTTAAGAGCCAAATAAATAACCAAGCATGAAAGGAACACTTACAAGTGGTCCTTAGGGCTGAAAAGAACTCAAAAGGAGGTTCCAATTGATCAGGATCCTCAGATTTGAGTCTAGAGAGTAAGAACTCAAGAAAATGGTGAAATGAAATGAAAGATTTCACCTCTATTTATAGTGTTTGGAGGGTCTTTAGATGATTAACAAGTGTTATGAGGAATCACAAGATGATTACAGGTGTAATACCATCTTTCAAAACCATCAAATGATCCATAGAATCAAACATGTGAGACAAGGAAGCAAAACCAAAGTTGGTTTTCAAAATTTTGCTGCTGGCAAAGGTATATGGACCGTAAGGGTCCTGTATACGGTCCGTAAGGACATGTACAGCTCACACAAAGTTTCATTTGTTGACACTTTTGGTCCCTGCACTTGATAAATGCCATTTCCGACACATTTAAGGCCCGTTAAACCATTTTTAAGGCTCTACAATGATACCTAAACAGAGGGAACATGAAACATGCTCAAAAATATGCCGGATGTCGGTTCGTTTGGTCGTACGGTCACGTTGTTCGCTAATTACGACGAAACACGAATGGAAGCGAAAAACGAACCAAATTACACGACGAATGGAATTTTATCAAGACAATCAATAAAATAAAATATTTTAATGATTACGTAAATTTTTGGATGTCCTGATATATTCAGAACGTAAGATATGCGCGAAAATGCAAACTTATGCACTTTTTGACGCTTTTAGTCCCTGTTGATCAAATAAGTTTATTTTTGCGCACCAAACACCTCAAAGCCTATTTCTAAGCTATATAAAGGATATTTAGGGCATGTTTAACTTATGATCATATTCTGGAAGGTTCGATACCATACGAATCGGTATACTTTTGCAGTTTGACGCAAATAGTCTCTCTAATGCGCAAACTTGCGCATATCATCGTTTAATAGCATCGAAGCCTTATCTAATCCATATTAGGCATTATTGAGAGTATTATAAAACATAATAATGCTTCGGGTTCGCTGAAAGGTCATTCAGAGGTATAATTAAACATATTGACGCTTTTAACCCCTTAAATTTGCAAAGTTGCGCGTAACTCCGCTTAAAGGCATAAAAGCCTTAGACGGCCAATAATTGGCATTCCCGAGAGTAATATAAAATATCATGAAGCTCCCAGTTTGTTAAAAGGTCACTCAGAGGTAAGAATTAACGTGTTGACGCTTTTAACCCTTCATCGCGCAAACTTTCAATTAATTACGCAAACGGCTACTCTTGATCAACAACTGGCTCATTTGTGAATATGATTACCGAGTAACGTTATTCAGAGGCTTATGTTAAGTATGTTAACACTTCCAGTCCTTCCAATATCAAAGTTTTTGATTTTTCACAAAATTAGTCCTTCATAGTCAACGTTTGACTTTATTAGGGTTTATTACATGTGTCAATACATCATTGGACGTGCTTTTACGAGGTGTTACATACTCACCCCCTTAAAATAAATCTCGACCTCGAGATTTGCTCAAAAGATGGAAGTACTTTCTGTCTTATAGTGGATTTAATCTTTATAGCATATTTGGGCCTCTGAGGGCATCCCAAATGACCTTTATAATAGGTTCATGTTTTCTTTCTTAGCTTCTAATCCTGTTGATCCTTATTTGATACTGGTTTCTTATCAAACCATAAAGTTTCATTAATCTGCATATCATTATGTGATAATGCTTTTTGACCTATCGGCGAAACTTATCCTTAAATCACTAGTGTGGGTCACATTGATTTCCATCAAGCTCCTTAGGTATGTAATAAGTTTTAGCTTATAAGCTACTGATCTTGATATATTCGATTTCCTCGAATGATCCTTTATACCCAGAGCTTAACTAGCCCGTTGTATTAAAATTTCAGCACACCCTTCTAGGGCGATACCTTCAATTTGAACTTTATTCCTTATCAAGGATTTAAGAGGGTTGCGTCAATTCTTGATTTTCCGCCGATTACTGGCGACTTTCAGATGACTACAGGTTCGTACAATCTTATTCGTTGTTTCCAAGGTAATTTCAGATCCTGATAATTGGACTTACCAAGTCCCGTCCATCAAACGGACGTTTGACATTCCATCTATACAAGGTCTCCAAAGGAGCAGCCTTGATACTTATATAACAATTATTTTAAAAAAGCTTATTTAAGGTGAGATGGTTATTCCAACTACTGCTTAAAACCAATCTTAAGGAACAGCTAATCCTTACAGTTAGTCGAACAAATCGATGATCCTGGGCAGCTGATGGCGATCCTTAATTGTTGCCTAAATAGGGTTGCGGTATTCAATGCATAAGCAAAATGAACCGTCTTTCTTAAATAATACCGAATTCTCCGAATATTGAATTCGGCTTTATGAACCTTTATCTTAAAACTCATTTAATTAGGGTTTTAATTCTTCCAATAACGGAACTAGTCGTCCTGGAGATTTCACAATAATGCAGCCCTATGCGGGATATAAATCTTAACTCTACTTGTCTTTCAGGAGGTAAACAGGGTAGTCCTAGGAGAAGATAATCAAGACACAAGGAGGTTACAGAGATTTTCCAAATCTCAGGCTTCAGTTCATTTATCATTGCCTGTGTCAAATAAGTGACACATTTACGTTACGAGTCCACGGATTCCTTAATCAGAGACACTTACTTGGACAACTCCATTCTGGATATCTTCTTTGAATACCATTAGCTGACTTTAGTACCATATGACCATTGGAATATCCTTGTGGTTCCATGCATTAAACCTCCATACTGATCAGGCATGGAAGCAATCTATGGAACATATTATGATACACCAATCCTCATATGGCGCTTCTGTCATACCGTCTGATGTTCGCAATTGATGGAGATCAAAGAGATATCAACTACATATGTTGACGTACTTCATCTGGAGAGAGGGTACTCTAGAATTCTATGACTGAAGATTTCTGATGTCATTATTGATATGAACTACATCAGGCATCCATCAGGAGGGTTTAAGCGCTTTCATTTTTAGGCTTTCCATCCTTAGCCGCACTTCCCTTGACAGATGTAGGGCATGTAGTCTTGATGTGGCCTTTTTCACCACAGCCGAAACAGACTACATTCTTCATGTCCTTGCAATCCAACGTTTTATGCTCTCTTGATTTGCAGATCCCACAAGCCCTAGGCTATGATTGGGATTTTGATTCGAACCTGCACCTCCCTAGATGGCGCTTCTTGCAGGTCTTGCATACAGGTTTCTTATTGGACTCTTGCTTACCCTTTTCCTTAGAACTCTGGGAGTTATCTTCCTCCCTTTTCCTTTTTAGTTCATCCTTTGCAATTGAGGCAGGAACACGATCCTTCTCGTGAGTAAGGAAGTGTGGTCTTAGATGAGATTTGGAGCAAGTAACATTCCTTGAACTTTTTCACGGCCTTCCTCACAACCTTTCCAACAGCTGCGTCTATCATAGCTTGGAGAACATCTTTGTTAATTCTGAGGTTCACAATTGTGGCATCATTAGCATGTGTCGCGTTGTCAAGGACGCGATCGACGGTTGTCTTATCCGAGTTTGTCATACTCGAGACTTGGTTCCTAACACCAAATGAAACAATTACTTAGTTGCAATCCAGCAACCGCTATTCATCATTCTGATGACCTAACATATACTAATCATGGTATCATTAAACCATATAGGCTAATATAGCACGGACATTCCTAATGAATGTTATTTAAATATATATATCATTTATACTTAGCCTTGGAAAATAAAAGACCATCAATGGCATTTAAGGTTTGGACCTGGTCCATCACCTTTTTAACAGGGGATCAAAATGTCACGTCTGTCTGGATCATTTTGATGATTTTGGATAGCTTGAAGGCTTGTCATAAGAATATTGGAGAAGAGCAATTCCTAATGGATATAAAGCATCCATCTAAAATTGCTGAAACAGTCTCTAAAGTATCATTGGCCAATTCTTCCTCGTGTTATATGTCTAGAGTCCTAATAGGCGGATACAACAGTTTACAACATTTATTGTCCACAATAGACTTTTCTGCGCCATAATCAAACAAATTCCCGTATAAACATCATTGATAAGGAAAGGTACCTGCTATATCGTCATCATTTTGCACCATCTCCTAGGCGTTCATTTGAAAGACCCGAGCATTGGTCTTCTTAGCCTCTTCAGGCTTCTTCTGATTCTTAGGGCAGTTAGTCTTGATATGCCCCTTCTCGTTGCAACCATAACAGGTTGCATCCTTCAACTTCTTGCATTCCAAGGTCTTATGCTCCTTGGACTTGCAGATTCCACAAGGTAGAGGCTGAGATTCAAATCTGCATTTCCCAAGGTGGTATTTCCTACAGGTTTTGCACTTGGTCTTTTCACCCGCCTGTTGGTTGTCCTTCCTAAACCCAGAACTCTTCTTATGATTCGAGTTATCCTTTTTCTTCTTATCAGAGCGATGAGAACTCTCATCCTCCCTTTTATGCTTTTCATCATCAGAAGCTTTGGCAGCCTTGTTTCTGACCACATCAAGTGTGAGAGATAGTGACAGATCTGCCGCTGACCTGAACGTAGTAGGTCTCGATGCTTTCACACTTGCCTTGATTTATGGGGCTAAACCCCCAATAAAACGAGCTATACGCTTCGGTTCCTGTGTGATCAAGTAAGGAACCAATCGAGACATGGTATTGAAACTTGTAAGATACGCCTGACAATCTAAGTTCTTCATGACCAATGTCAAGAAATCAGTCTCAATTTTCTCAACTTCATGTTGAGGATAGTAATTTTCTTTGATAAGAGCAACAAACTGATCCCAAGTCAAGTTGTAGAATTGGATCTTCCCTGTAGCTTGGATCACTGATCTCCACCATGCCAACGCTTCTCCTTTGAATGATTATGAAACAAACTTCACAATATCCTGCTCTGCACAACCACTGATATCTACTACTGTATCCATCTCATCCAGCCATGTCATACAATCGATGGCTCCTTTCTCTCCGGTTATGTCCCTTGGTTTGCAAGAGACAAAGTATTTATAAGAGCAGGTCCTAACATGCGGCTCCTGATTGAGTATAATTTTTCTGGATCGATCACTTCTCTGATTCGATGAATGATGAGAATCATCCATATGAGATATATGCGTCTTAGAAGGTGACTCCATATGAGGTGCAGACTGATTCCTGGTGCGAGCACCACTTGATTCTTTAAATTGTCTATCAAT
Source organism: Helianthus tuberosus (assembly GCA_030545235.1). Classification (NCBI taxonomy): domain Eukaryota; kingdom Viridiplantae; phylum Streptophyta; class Magnoliopsida; order Asterales; family Asteraceae; genus Helianthus; species Helianthus tuberosus. The sequence continues at coordinate 24,987 of JARYGA010054932.1, read as the reverse complement.
GGCTCGAGTGACAGCATTATCTATCATTGTCTGTAACTCTGCAGCCGTTACATTCATCCTTGTATTGTCATTCCTCATATTGGGATGACGGTTGACTTCATCTGATTCAGACATGCTGAAGCTTGTTTTCTATAAAACAATCGCCAATAATTTTGCTTAGGAGTCTATTTTGGGATCATCATCTTCGATGATTCATTAACCATGGTATTAATAGACCATAATTGGTTAATTTGATAATCAGTTTTATTTTAAATTTTCATTATAATTTATCCAACTATAAGCTATCAGGGATATTGAAATGGCACAAAAGGCCTTGTCACGAGGACAGTTTGAATTTATAAGCCATGACCTTATAGGATCGAGGCATTAAGGTTTGAACATAGTTCATTATCTTTCTTGACAGAGAGTCAAAGACTTCAACTGTCTTTTGTCTTTTAGGACAATAGATATAGCCCATAGGCATTTCATCACTAAGGGATGTTTATGATATGATCATCTTATCTAATGATTTGAGCCATGATTTCTAAATCACTAGGCTAGATAAGAAATTGGAAGAATTCAATATAAGGATGACTTGTGTGATTTTATCGAATCACATTTGCCAGGAGTGCTAACATGTTTTCAGATGTTAACAAGGGTTTAAATCTTGAAAAGGTTTTACCATCTAGGCCATGTCTAAATGACATATAGGCTAGGTTAGGGCTGGCATATCGTGTATACCCGTACCCGATAAGACACGACACGATAAGACACGATACACGAAAGGCTATACACGAACACGACACGATAAGATTTTGTGTCCTATTTTTCAAACACGAACATGACACGAACACGACATGATATACACGAAAATTACCTGTTAATACCTGTTAACTAACACTAAAGTAATCACATATTTAGAACCTGTTTAGTGAAACAATACTCGCCAAAAGTTCACAAACAGCTTAAATAATCCACAAAATACCGAATACTTAACAAGTTTAAAACAAAAATCCATAAACGGCAAATCACAAAAGACTTAAATAATTCAATACATCCATTAAAAACAAGTTCAAAGTTTCCAAGTTCCCATGGTTCTCTTCTTAGATCTTTAATTCCAACAATTCAAACCTGCACATAATTGTACTCATATTTAGCATTGACAATTGGACATAGATTAAGTAATTTTAATTTATCAAACATTACTTTAAACATTTGGAGTAAGTACCTTTGATTGTTCATTGTTTTTTAGCAACACTACTCGAAGCATTTGGAGTGGTTACCTTAGAAGTGTTCATTGAGTTTGAAGCATTTGATTCTCCACTAATATCAAGTGACATTATATCTTCAGTGAGCTCATCCAAATTAACTTCATTAGAACCTACAAATACAAACAAACATATACTATTAGTGTGATATTATGTTATAAAAACCTTACAAAACTCAAGGAAAAGGGACATTACAATAATCTCCATATAACCAATCCTTTGTGCATATTAGAGCCTCAACGGTATCTTTACCAAGTGAGCTTCGATGTTCATTAAGAACTCTTCCACTTGCACTAAATGTGGACTCCGATGCGACGGTAGAAACCGGAATTGTCAAAAAGTCTCTTGCCATCCTTGCAAGTGTGGGATATCTAAACTCATTGGCTTTCCAAAAAGTCAAAATATCTAAGTTCGAGTTCCTATCAACTCTTGACTCATCCAAATACAATTGCAATTCTGTTTTTTTGTTAGCTAGAAAATCTTTACTTTGAAACTGATCAAAATCCTAAAAAAGAATTATAAATAATTAGTAAATGAATACATATAAAAGATTAAAAGACAACAATTTAAAAAAAAAATATTAACAAATAAATTACCTTAAGTCTAGCTCTAACTCCAAAGACACTTGTTGAATCATCATCTCCCGTTTCCTCAACTCCTTTGCTAGCATCTGAAGTACTTGCGACATTTGAAGTTGTAGAAGAACCACCATCCATATTTAACTCGACATATTCATGAAAAATAGAGTGCAAAACCTCATCAACATATTCATATTCTTTGTTATCACGTCCATAAACTTGTGAATAACTCCACTCGATAAAGTGCAATTTGTATCTAGGATCCAACACCACAGCTATGGCTAAAGTAAGACTAAAATCAGACCAATATTTCTGAAACTTTGTCATCATCAAGTCAGCCATGTTTCTCATATACTCGTCTTCTGAACCCATACCCACTTTCAAAGTCAAGTAAGCCATAAAAACATGTGGGTAATACAAGTTTGCAGTTGGATATTTTGTACCCGAAAAAACATTTGTGATATCATAAAACACTCCAAGAAAAGAACACATCTTTCCAATCTTTTCCCACTCTAATGCATTCGGACAATGCTTATAATTAGAATCACTCAATTCTAAATGGCAAAAGGCGCGTCGATAAAAAAAGGGCACTATCAAGCATTAAAAAGGTAGAATTCCACCTAGTAACGACGACTTGCCTTAACCCCTTTTTCCTTTTCAAAGAAAGCAACTAAACACACTCTATAAACTTTTCCTTCCTTTGTTGCGACCCTTTAACATACTTGATACTCTCTCGCACTTTATAAATACACTCATCAATTTGCTTCAACCCATCTTGCACAATCAAATTCAAAATATGTGCACAACATCTCAAGTGAAAAAAATTACCCCTAGAAACAAGTGATAATTTTTTATTTAGTTGTTCTCTTAAAAGCCCAATGAAAGTGTCATTAGAAGAAGAATTATCTAATGTCATAGAAAATATTTTATTTTCTATGCCCCACTCGACTAAAATAGAAAACACATTTTCACACAAAGCAACACCGGTATGAGGTGGTGGCATGAAAGAAAACGATAAAACTTTTTTTTGCAAAACCCATTCTTTATCCATAAAGTGAACTGTAATTGCTAAATACCCATCAGTAGCAATAGACGTCCACAAATCTGAAGTTAGGCATAACCTCCCAGGTGATTCCATAAGCATTTCTTTGACCTTTTCCTTTTCTCTCTTATACATTTTCAGTAAATCAGATTTTACAGTATTTCTAGAGATGATATTGACATCAGGTTGCAGATACTTAAATAAATCTCTAAATCCCTTATAATCAACAAATGACAAAGGTAACTCATGCATAACGATAGCAGCTACAAGCATCTCACGGAACGTACTTTGAGAAAACGTAGATGACTTTAATTTCATGTCACTATTTAAAATCATTTGACCAACATCTTTGAAACTAGAACCGTAGCAAGATTTTATGTGTTTCGAATGATTCCCCGTACCTTGCTTGCTATCATATATGATAACATGATTACATTTGTTGCACTTGCTTGGAACTTTTCCACCGACTGCTTTCTTTTTAAGTTTAGTGAAGTATTGCCACACAATAGATCTTTCCTTTCGTTGTCTCTTTACTCCTGATTTGTTATCATCACTATCGTTTGTATCATCTACCTCCACAGAGTGAACTTCATCATCTTCCACATCCATATTCATTGAGGTGTCATTTTCTAGATCAACTTTGATAGAATCTGACTCCACCTACAATAGAGAAAACAAATAAAGTTACACAAAAAATAATACCAAACTTGAACCGAAAGCCATAAAAGTTAGATAAACATACATGGGACTTCTTATCCTTCTTCTTTCCCGCCTTCCTTTGAGAGTCACTCATTCTTAATCTGCAATAAACATAAACAATAAAAGTTCATAGTCATTTACAGAAAGTTCACAGTCATTTACAGTCATTTACCATAAAAGTTCACAGTCATTTACACTCATTTACAGAAAGTTCACAGATATAAGCAAAACGGCATCAGTTTAACCAAACACTGAAACAGATATAAACGACATAAACGACATTCACTCAGATATATGGCATTCAGTTTAAGCAAAACGGCATCAGTTTAACCAAAAAGTTCACTCATTTACAGAAAGTTCACAGATATAAGCAAAACGGCATCAGTTTAACCAAACACTGAAACAGATATAAACGGCATAAACGGCATTCACTCAGATATACGGCATTCAGTTTAACCAAACACTGAAACAGTTTAACCAAACACTGAACCAGATATATACTGCATAACTCATATATAACCAAACACTGAAGTCTGAAACAGATATAAACGGCATTCACTCAGATATACGACATTCACTGAAACAAATATAAAATTACCTTTAAATTGCGTCGTGGATGAGCGAGCGGCGGTGGATGACTGACGGTGGTCGGTGGATGCAGGCTTGGTGGATGACCGGCGTGGTGGATGACCGGCGGTGGATGACCGGCACGCTGGATCTGGATGAATGGATGATGTCGGCTGAACTTGAGAGAGTTAGGGTTTCTTTTTTTTTTTGAACTAAAGAAGAAAGGGTCGTTCCAATTCCATACTTCCATCTATTATCTATATTTCAATATTTGAGTAAATGACTAAATGAGGGGTATATTTTTTATTTAATTAAAATTAAAATCTTAACATGTCTTAACAGGTATATAACAGGTAAACAGGTATCTAACCTGTTTAGACACGAAAATTAACAGGTATTTTCTTGTCTACCTGTTTAGTACCTGTTACCTGTTAAGGTCATCACGATACATGTTAAGGTCGTGTAGGTTCGTGTATTCGTGTAAAATTGCCAGCCCTAGGCTAGGTTATACCTCCAAGATTTTCTTTCAATATTCAAAGGCAGATCAATACAAAAGGAATGATATTTTGATTTATTTTATATTTATACATATAAGGACAAATGAAACCTTAAATTATAACATTCCCTTAAATGGAAAAAGTACATAGATGCCCTAGCGGGATTTTTAAGAAATTTGTCCACATAGGAACTAAAAGATAAATATGTCCTTATAAGGACTAATAAAGAAATGGAATGCAATAAAAGAGTTTCTTCTTCACTTTATTTCTGGAATTTCTCTCCTTGGTTCTCTATGTGTGGTATGAATCTGAGGGTTTTGGCGTGTAGTCAAAATCTCCTATTTTAGGAATCTTTGCAAAAGTGGAATCCAAGGATTCTATGGTTAATGTATAATACGGACCACGAATAAGGTAAGGATAGGTACAATCCAAGTTTGGGATTCCAATACTTGGAGGTAAGAAATATGAGTCCTTTGGGTCCATAAGTATTATCTTTGGAGTGGGAGTTTTAGGGACAGCTGGTATGAACTCCTCCGATGTTGGCTTCTCATTTGAAGTTTCAAAAGTCTTGGGTACAAAATTTGAAATACGGTTAATGGGTTCAAAAGGTCCTTTCTCCATACTGGTCGTATGCTAATTCGAGCTGTAGTATGAAGCTTTACATCCTTAAACTTGGGATTTGGAGAGCCTCCACCAATGGCAACTTTGCTCGGCATCATGTTCCTGAAGTACATGAATATCGAAAACAACGTATACATATAACAGGGATGAGATCATTACTAGTTCATGTCTAGACTCGGAAGTCAAGGAATGTACTACTGTGTCATTGAGATTAAACACAAAAGGCTAGTGTTTAATTCACTCAATGTTGGCTTTGATACCAACCTGTCACACCCCGATATTTCCACGTATTGCTGGTGGGCCCGGTGGGGAGTATCGTGACGTAGTTGATATCATCATAGTCAAATAATCACAGTTCAATGCACAGCGGAAGTCTAAAGTAAATATATTACAAACCGATTCGAAAGTAATATCAAAATTACAAACGGAATGTAAGATGGATCCACAGGCGGATCTTAAAACAGAAAGATAAACATTGTTCAGCAGACTTTAGACGTCTAGGACTTGCAAGATTCCCTATTAACGCCCTGAGCTCCCAGCCAATTACGTACAGTAGCTGTCACTTAATCTTTTTGGAAAATACGTCAGTTTACACTAGTAAATACAATTAACTGACTCTTTTGAAAACATTTATGAAAATTTATTTAAATGCATAAGGCACAAATATTCTTTTATAACTTGGGACAATTATATAAAATAATCTTGTATACAGATTTACATGTTCGTTATACATTCAGGGCCCGATATAGAAACCGAGTCAAGATTAACAGACACACCACAAGTATAGGCCCACAAGAGAGTGAGATACCGTTTTTCCTATGCAACTGTCAGGTGTATACCTACACCCCGTGCTTAAGACGTGGCCATTTCATAATAATGATGTCAAGGATATCCGGGACATGGTCATTAACCCCCAAAGGCTTTATTTCAAACAAGACAGATTAAAACAGGTTACCTCAATAATTTAACCACTATTCGATTAAACATTCAATACCCGACCAAGCGGTATTAATATAATACCGTATCACAAGCCCGTATAGGGAAAATAAGTTAAAAGTATTTACCTGAGCTTAAAATGCAATTTATTCTCAGCCGTATATTCTAATCTGCAAGCACAAGTACCTCTACTAGGGCTCTTAATCTGGAACGAAGGTTTTATTAACCTATTAGATTTCTAACGGGTCTTATTTAAGTTGTAACTTAGACCGGTTATTTTTAAGGAAATGTTTACAGTTCAAAACGCAAGATTAAGCGAAGACCGGATTTGAATGTGATTTAGACCCGACAAGTTATGGAGACTTGTATAATATGGGTAAACCAAACACATTCTGAATTTTGAAGTGAAAATGATAAGGTTTGACCCGTTTCGGTTAATTTATGCAAACTAGTTACATAAACCGTACCAAACGCGAAAGATGCATAACGGGTAACCAATTGAGTCATGAACATGTTCCACAAGTTAATACGCTTTTAATATGTTGTGATATCAGTAGGATACCTTCCATTATGCCCAAAATGAATTTAAAATCAATTTAAGCCCCGTAGGGGTAATTTGGTCATTTTAACGATTATAAAAGAGGTTAAATAGAAATATGAGGTTCTGGTCTAAAATAATCAGTAGAAATATTTATTTTAATAAGTTATATCAGTAAGATATCATATATATGTGAAATTTATCATTTATGACCAAACTATGCACCGTAGGGGCATTTTGGTCATTTCACATATGCTATAAGGGTTAAATTTGGAAATCTGAGTTCAAAACTTTTATTCACTGTTAAAGTATAAGAATTTACCCATAACATCAGTAGGTAACAAAACTTAGGTGCCAAATACGGTTTTAAACCATACTATGCGCCTAAATCGCATAAAAGTCGGTATTTGACGATATTCGGGTTAATTAAGGAAATCTGAGATTTTGACCAGCCTTTACAGTTTAAAATAACTTATTTAATATATAAATTCAGTAGAAAAAGTTTTGATATGTAAAGGAGGTGTAAAACTCATTTTATTAGCGAAAAGGGCATTATAGTCCATTACCGAGCCTATGCGAGAACTCTATGTTATGATCAGTTTGAAAATTAATAAAAATTTCCAAAAATCTCTAAATATTATATTAAATCAGTGGGTAAAAGGTTTGGTGTCAAAATTTGGGTTTAAATAGGTTTTATATCGAAAATGTCGTTTAATTAATAAAAAGGCTTTCAATTACGATATTGCGCATATCTTTCAATTCAGACCATGAACCGCTGTCAAATTTTGAGGACATGTTTATAAATTAGTAATCAAGGTTTTTGTCCTTTCACATTTTCAAAAATCTCGTTTTAATATCAAAAGGGCATAACGGTCAACTTTTAAGCATATAACGGAAACATGCCTATGAACTCTAATTCTAAAGGACCAAGTAGTATAATTTCAGAGGGTTATACTAACATATAATATGGTCACAAAGGAACCCTAAGGCATAATTAAACTAAGCTAATTCGGGTCAGAACTGAAAGTCAAAGCAAAAGTCAACTTTTGCGACTTTCGGTTGTGAACTTATTCTAAACTTAGAATTGTCGGGTTGAACATGCTTCGGCACGTTCAATTAATATTTACCAAGTTATTAATGTGACCAAACTGATTTTATAGCCTCTATATTATCAGTTATGAATTTTATTAAAAAATTGACCCGTTTGACTTTTATTTTAGTTACTTTGACCCGACAATTAATTAAGTAAACGTGGTAATTAGGAGGTGCCCTTTTGAGGGTTTATTACCTTCCTAATTACGATCACGTAGCCATTTTTGTTGCGAACAATGGCTTGACCATACAAGGTCTAACTAAAAGTCAAAGCGTTTATTGAAAACGCTTGACTTTTCGGCTTTAAGAGCCAAATAAAATAACCAAGCATGAAAGGAACACTTACAAGTGGTCCTTAGGGCTGAAAAGAACTCAAAAGGAGGTTCCAATTGATCAGGATCCTCAGATTTGAGTCTAGAGAGCAAGAACTCAAGAAAATGGTGAAATGAAATGAAAGATTTCCCCTCTATTTATAGTGTTTGGAGGGTCTTTAGATGATTAACAAGTGTTATGAGGAATCACAAGATGATTACAGGTGTAATACCATCTTTCAAAACCATCAAATGATCCATAGAATCAAACATGTGAGACAAGGAAGCAAAACCAAAGCTGGTTTTCAAAATTCTGCTGCTGGCAAAGGTATATGGACTGTAAGGGTCCTGTATACGGTCCGTAAGGACATGAACAGCTCACACAAAGTTTCATTTGTTGACACTTTTGGTCCCTGCACTTGATAAATGCCATTTCTGACACATTTAAGGCCCGTTAAACCATTTTTAAGGCTCCACAATGATACCTAAACATAGGGAACATGAAACATGCTCAAAAATATGACGGATGTCAGTTCGTTTGGTCGTATGGTCACGTTGTTCGGCTAATTACGACGAAACACGAACGGAAGCGAAAAACGAACCAAATTACGCGACGAATGGAATTTTATCAAGCCAATCAATAAAATAAAATATTTTAATGATTACGTAAATTTTTGGATGTCTGGATATATTCAGAACGTAAGATATGCGCGAAAATGCAAACTTATGCACTTTTTGACGCTTTTAGTCCCTGTTGATCAAATAAGTTTATTTTTGCGCACCAAACACCTCAAAGCCTATTTCTAAGCTATATAAAGGATATTTAGGGCATGTTTAACTTATGATCATATTCCGGAAGGTTCAATACCATACGAATCGGTATACTTTTGTAGTTTGACACAAATATTCCCTCTAATGCGTAAACTTGCGCATATCATCGTTTAATAGCATCGAAGCCTTATCTAATCCATATTAGGCATTCTTGAGAGTATTATAAAACATCATAATGCTTCGGGTTCACTGAAAGGTCATTCAGAGGTATAATTAAACATGTTGACGCTTTTAACCCCTTAAACTTGCAAAGTTGCGCGTAACTCCACTTAAAGGCATAAAAGGCTTAGATGGCCAATAATTGGCATTCCCGAGAGTAATATCAAATATCATGAAGCTCTCGGTTTGTTAAAAGGCTACTCAGTGGTAAGAATTAACGTGTTGACGCTTTTAACCCTTCATCGTGTCGCAACCCCCGATCCCTTATTTGTCCCGGGAACGGGCGGACGCGAGCTCAGATTTTTGGTGGTATCAGCTATTTAATCTTGCAGCGGAAATTACATCAGGACCGTAGTTAGGAAATGTTTATCAGAGTAAAACCACCATATTTGGTATTAATAATAACATGGGCAAAACCCAAGTTTCTTATTACAATACAATTATAGGGACAAACCCTATTTTATGGAATTTAAAACATCGTTTATTAGGTAACTTTTATAGCCACATTTTTCCCAAGCCTTCAGTGCTCTCAAGCTGGCTTTTTACTAATTGGCTGTCACATTGTGTTACCTGAAACGCGTTTTAAAAACATTTGTCAGTCGGAAATACTAGTGAGTGAATCCCAGTTTAATTAAGAAACATTTTATTAATTAAGACAGTATTGAGAGCGATCACATTGTTTATTTCTACACAATTACTCATTCAGTATTTGCCACTCGACCGGATCTATGGCTATGGTCAAGTTACACATTGGCTAACTCGTTGTCCAATTGTAACGTACTGTCATAATGACTTACTACTCGCAAGTAGTAATAAATTTTGTATACAAAACCCCATAATATCGGCAGTAATTGAAGAACTACAAAGACTCAATCACCACTTAATCACATTGTAAAACAATTAAGGTTTTGTAAAATATTCCAAAAAGGTTAACAAAAAGAGGATAAACTCACATTGCTATCTTAGACTTCGCGTAAGGGTTTCCTGGAGATAATCTATAATTTATACAAATGTACATTGGTTAGTATCATAACCCTTTGAAATTATTAATGATACCCTCCCCGAGACGGCATTCCAATAACTACGTCGGGCAGAACCACGACAGTTATTACGGAACCCTAAATCAATCGGGCAACGTATCTACTATAAAACCGGGGTTATAATACTTACAACGGAGCAGAACCTCGCTAATTAGGGGTATAATACCCGTCTATAATGCCTCTAATTCAGAAAGTGAGATTGAGAATTGAGAAATGAATGAACTGAAATAAGATCCGAGGCCTCCTTTATATAGTTGCTGATATTGACTCTCAGGCGGCCCGCGTAAGGTAAGGCATAAGGCTACGCGGCCCGCGTTGACTCTGGTCAACTACGTAGCTTAGCTGATTCGATGTGTAGGTCCGCCACGATGTCAACACGTGTCGGCCTAGGATGTCTCCGCGTTTGATGATCTCTAGCGGCCCGCGTCAACTAAACAGGAACACTTACGCGGCCCGTTTGAACTTAAGAAATCAAACGACATCCGGTATCCACCTTGATACCCCCGCGTAAACTTGAGGTGAGGTCCTACGCGGCCCGCCTCAGCTTAATTTTTATTGTTTTTAATTTATTTTATATGTTATAACATATTTCGGGCTCGGTTTTCACATACGGGATGTATTTAAAGACATATGAGGGTATTTTAAGATATAATAGGGTGTCGGAAATATTATGAGAGTGTTGATTTTACCGAGGGTTGTTACACATCGCGCAAACTTTCAATTAATTACACAAACGGCTACTCTTGATCAACAAGTGGCTCATTTGTGAAAATGATTACCGAGTAACGTTATTCAGAGGCTTATGTTAAGTATGTTAACACTTCCAGTCCTTCCAATATCAAAGTTTTTGATTTTTCGCAAAATTAGTCCTTCATAGTCAACGTTTGACTTTATTAGGGTTTATTACATGTGTCAATACATCATTGGACGTGCTTTTACGAGGTGTTACAGTAACAGAAATTGATGAAATCACTGACTATATACTTGAAACCCACTTCAAATGGTAGTGGAGTTGAGGGTTGTTATAGTGATAATGGTGGTTCTTGAAAGGAAACAGCGGTGGGGAGTGGTGGATGATGTGAGGAAGTGGTGGAGAGGTGGTTGTTATGGTGGTAATGGTGGATTCAGCGGCGGAGGTTTGTAGTTCTTGTGGATCGCCGGTAGGTAAAGAAGGATGAGATGTAGGGTTTCAAAAATGAAGAATTTGGGGATATTACCTGCTGTTGCCAACTTATAACTTCTACGCGGCCCGCGTAGATATAAGGCTTAGTATATGCAGGCCGTGTAGTGCCTTAATTCAACCAAATCTGTTTAGTTCATATGGGACGCGAAGGTTGCTTGTCATGGGCTACGCGCCCCGCGTAGACACCAAAAATCAGCTGCAGACTTGCAGCAGCAACCGTTTGTATGCAGAAATTGTTTTTAATTATTCCTAATTTACCCGCATTGCTTATTTTTATGATTTTGAGTTAAAACGTACCTGGAATGCTGCTCCCTTGTCGATCTCACTCACGTAAAAGGTGATGAAACCTGCAAAAACTACGACGCAACCACGGACGCAAAAATACAGAAAAACACAAAAGCGACGCAATAAACATGAAACGACTAAACTAAAGACACGACGCAAACACTCAATGTACAAACTCTACACTTGAGTTCTCACTCAAGAAATTATGCGGTGGTGCTAGGCGGGTCCGCAAGGGGAACGTCCTCCTCTTCGGCGGTGTCGATGGGACCCCTAGGTAATGCTTCAAGCGATGTCCGTTGACTTTCCATGAGCACTTAGTATCTTCATTCAACAACTCGATGGTACCGTACGGGAAAACCTCTTTCACGACGTACGGTCCGGACCATCGCGACTTCAACTTTTCGGCAATTAATTTTAGTCGCGAATTAAACAAAAGCACTTGATCACCAACTTTAAACTCCTTCAACTTCCGCAACTTTCTATCATGCAAAGCCTTTGATTTTTCCTTAATGCTCCACGAACGATCATATGCGGCATCACGGAGTGCCTCTAATTCATGAATTTGGAAGAACCTTTTTCTTGCGGCCTCGGTCAAATCTAAATTCACCGTTTTGAGTGCCCAAAGAGCCCGATGCTCTAATTCGACCGGTAAATGACACGCTTTCCCATACACGATCATAAACGGCGTCGTACCTAGCGGTGTTTTGTAGGCGGTACGAAACGCCCACAATGCATCATCTAACTTATCCGACCAATCTTTTCGGCTTTTACCTACCATCTTCTCCAAAATCTTTTTAATTCCTCGATTTGCGTTCTCCACTTGACCGCTCATTTGCGGATGATACGCGGTAGAAAAGTTGTGCGTAACTCCATATCTCTCCAACGCCTTTTCGATAACCGAATTACAAAAATGCGTCCCACGATCACTAATAATCGCCTTAGGAGTACCGAAACGCGTAAATAACTTCTTCAAAAATCTCACCACCACTCGTGCATCGTTAGTAGGCAAAGCTTGAGCTTCCACCCACTTCGAAACATAGTCAATCGCAACGAGGATGTACCGATTCCCACTCGAAGATGGAAACGGTCCCATGAAATCAATGCCCCATACATCGAAGACTTCTAACACTTGAATAGGGTTCTGGGGCATCTCATCCTTGGATGAGATGTTGCCGGTTCGTTGGCAACGATCACACTTTCTCACAAACTCAGCTGCATCTTTTACTACAGCCGGCCAATAAAACCCACAATCGAAAACTTTCTGCGCAGTCACATGCGGACCATGATGACCTCCTATCAACCCCTCATGAACATGCCGAATGATGTCTAAACCATCCTCTCTACTCACACATCTCCTCAAAATCCGATCACCCCCTATCTTGAATAGGTAGGGATCATCCCATATATATCTCTGCGCATCATTTACGAGCTTCTTCTTCTGCTGGCGATTCATACCATCCATCACATACCCTTCGGCGAGGTAGTTAGCTAAATCACTGAACCACGGTAAACCCTCAGTCTCAGCCTCAACATAATCAACAGATTCGTGAGGGAATCTGTCTCCTATCGCCTTCTCATGAATCTCTTCCCTGCTAGGATCCTCCAAACGCGAGAGATGATCAGCTGCAACGTTTTCTGTCCCTTTATTATCTTTTATTTCTATATCAAACTCAGACAGAAGCAGAATCCATCTAATCAGACGCGGCTTAGCGTCTTTCTTTTGAAACAAGTAACGCAATGCAGAATGGTCAGTAAACACAACGGTTTTCAACAGAACAAGGTAAGATCGGAACTTGTCGATTGCAAACACAACTGCTAACAACTCCTTCTCAGTAGTGGTGTAATTTTCTTGGGCATCATTCAAAGTTTTACTCACGTAGTAAATCGGATGAAAGTGATTCTCCCATCTTTGCCCTAACACCGCACCTACTGCATAATCACTGGCGTCGCACATAAGCTCGAATGGCAAGCTCCAGTCAGGTGATACCAGAATCGGTGCACTCACAAGTTTCTCCTTAAGAAACTCAAACGCTTTGAGGCATTCCTTGTCAAAGACAAAAGGAACGTCCTTTTTTAACAATCGCGTCATGGGGCGAGTAATTTTAGAAAAATCTTTAATAAAGCACCGATAAAACCCCGCATGACCTAGAAAACTACGAATCGACTTAACACTTGTCGGCGGAGGAAGCCGACTGATCGTATCTATCTTCGCTCTATCAACTTCAATGCCAGCCCTCGAAATCTTGTGTCCTAGCACAATACCCTCAGTCACCATGAAGTGACACTTCTCCCAGTTCAACATCAGCTTCGTTTCAACACATCTCCTCAACATCTTCTCAAGATTCATCAAGCAATGATCGAAAGAATTACCGTACACGGAAAAATCAACCATAAACACCTCCATCGAACTCTCTACCATATCTTGGAATATCGCTATCATACATCGCTGAAATGTAGCTAGAGCGTTACATAAACCAAATGGCATGCGGCGATACGCATATGTACCATATGGACATGTAAAAGTGGTTTTTTCTGATCTTCAGGTGCAATAGGGATCTGGAAATAACCCGAAAACCCATCGAGAAAGCAATAGAACTGCTGACCCGCGAGCCGCTCAAGCATCTGATTAATAAATGGGAGCGGAAATGATCTTTACGAGTGGCGTCATTCAACTTTTGATAGTCAATGCACACACGCCAACCTGTGACAGTACGTGAAGGAATAAGCTCATTTTTCTCATTAAGGACAACTGTCATCCCCCTTTCTTCAGGACGACCTGCGTAGGACTCACCCAAGCTAAATCAAAATTAGGATAAATCAAACCAGACTCCAGCAGCTTCATAACCTCCTTTCTAACTACCTCCTGCATATTCGGATTAAGACGACGCTGTGGCTGCACTACCGGCTAGAAAACCTCCTCCATCAAGATACGGTGCGTGCAAAAAGTAGGGCTAATACCCTTAATATCAAACAATCTCCATGCAATCGCCTCACTGTGCTTCCTCAGCACCTCAATCAACCTCTCTTTCTCATCCTCTGTCGACTTCGATGATATAATGACAGGCATATTAGGCTTCTCTCCTAGAAATACGTACTCGAGATGCGATGGAAGAACCTTAAGTTCTAAAGGCGGTGGAATCTCTACAGGAGTACTCTCATCACTAATCTCGTTTAGTTCCAATGTCTCGGGAACCCACAACTCCTCATTCTCATCCAACTGCTCCTCCTCAACTTCCTCCTCATTAAGCTCATCAACAACTCCTTCTCCTACTAAATCAGCTCCACTAATGTACTTGAGACACGTGTCCACACAAGATATGAAAGAATTTAGAAAGTAAACAGAATGACACAGCCCACTATCTTCGTCGCCACCTCCAGGATGCTGCATCGCTCTATCAATCTCGAATGTGACAATCTCGTCACCAGCACGAAGAGAAATCTTACCGTCAAAGACGTCGATGATCGCCTTTGCGGTTCTAAGGAATGGACGGCCCAGAATAATAGGAACTCTATAAGACCCTAATACGTATTTAACAAAAAGTCACAGCGGAAATTCGTGCCATAAAAATTCTTTCATTACAACATCTTGACTTAATTGAAAGTTCGTTTTAATATGTATCTTTTACAAAAATAAGGTGTAAGTCCTGTTTGCTAAAACACATACTCAATTATTCCCGTACAATCTATCTTGTGACTCGGTCTTCGATCTCTATTCTTCGTAATAACCGCCCGTGATTCGTACAACCTGCACTCACCACATACATTCATAACATTAGTGCACAATACATAAACAAGATTCAATCACGTACACCTCCCATTTCAATTATATGTCTATCTTTAAGCATTACATCCACATATCAATTCCCTGGTGAGTCTTCGATAAAGTATCTGCATTAATGTTCATTCTCCAGGCACACTATTAATAACGTTAATCCTCAACGTATCGAAATCATGCATACATACACACTTACATTCATACATACACATCTGCATACTTACATGCATTCATACATCTCTACATACACGCATACATACATACTTACATTCATACATCTCTACATACACGCATACATACATACGGATCTTCATATATACGTAAACACACATCTACATACGTACATACGTCCCTACATTTCTACATACATGCATACTCACATTTACACATTCAAGATCTTACCGAACCCTTATATACTCATACATACCTTTATGCTTACATACGTAGACATCCACATGCATACATACCTTCCATATCTTCACGTGCATACATACACTCAGACGTACCTTCACACATACATATATATACACATCTACAGATGTACATACCCATATATACACATACAAGCTCTCACATACTTCTTACATAATCATACATTAATTACATGGGACTTAGACTTAGATTTATAGCCCATATACATCTAAGGAACCATCAAAATCATGTTTGGAAAGTCTGCCGTAGTCCACGGATAACAAACCTAAGCCTACGATACATAAATCAACTTAAATAACAAATTTTAGATTTTTGAACATGGGGAGGGCGTCGGCGACGGCCCTTGCAATTACCCGTAGCCCAAAACCCCCGTCGACAGTCAAATAACCCGTCAGCCAAAAACTCACTTTCTGGAGCCCGTTGGCGACGCCCCTAAGCCCGTCGGCGACCCCCTCTAGAAAATGCATTTTTCTGCAGGTTCGTTTCGTCATCCGAACGCACTAAAACGCGCATAACTTTTGAACCGTTTACCCGTTTAACCTCCCGTTTCTTCCTACATGATCATAATTTGACCCTCTATCAATTGGACTTGGAATCCCATATCCGACTTAAGGAAATTCCTACCTTACGCGCATTCGGCTTATTATCATTTTCTAATTATTTGACCCGTTATGGGTATTTGCGCATTAAATGGACTATGACATACAAAACCATATTCTTCGCTTTCACACATGACCAAAACATTACTCTAATCGATTCGCTTGTTTCCAATAGACATTTAAGGTCGTTTGCCCGATATACCTATCAAGGGAGTTTTTGTCAATTTCGCTCTATCCTTAACAACAAAGGAATTCCTTGCATAAGTAACCAATCCTACTACTTAGCTACAATTCTTAATCACACATACCTTGCTCGGATCAAAACTAAGATCCGTTTAATACTTCATCGACATCATACAATTCATTCCTATTTGACCTCAATTATCATATTTAATTAAGTTGCATGTGACTTTACATAAGCAACTAAGAAGTGATTACGAAATCACTTACCTTATGCGTCCGTGCTCGTATCCGATCTCTTGCCTCCTCTTGGCCCGTTAACACCTCGTGCTTGAGCTCGTCTCGACGTGATTCCTATGCTTCCATTTCATCGAAATCACGCTCTTATTAGCATACTCATTTGTACATGTTAATGGTCATATCGTTAGTCATTTCTAACAAACGTAACTCATATAGCCATACCCATATCCGTTTGCACTCATGTAATTCATCATGTCATCGCATTAAACACACATAAGTCTAACACGCACCGTATAACTTACTCTAATCTTACAATTATGACAACACGTCTAACCATTCTTCTTATACCCAGTTGACTTTTAGAAGTCAAGGGTTCATTTAATTTAACTTTCGACTTATCATTATATACCCGTAACATCATAATCGACTATACGGACGACAATATATACATTTTATCATACGATTGGTGTGCGTACCACCTTTTAAGCATAACGTACAACTAGTTCATGCATATCCTTCTAATCTCATACATAATTCATCAATTTCTTCCTTCTAATCAACATGAATCATACATGCATAAACATCAAACTTACTAGTATCACATTTCTTTCAATTCCTCTAACAAGAATCCATCATACAAATCAAAATACATCAATATTAAGCAAGAATTTAGACATAGATGATTTACCCATGTCATCATCTTCACCATAACAAACGGGTTTCGCCCTTAAACATCAAATTAACCTAAACCATGCATAATCCATGTTCTATATGATGATTCTAACACACACCCATTCTCAATTTCATACAAATTCACGGTTTACATCAAAACCCACTTCGTGCATAATCACCAATCTAACTTTTAAGACATACCTTGCGATCCCCTTGTGAAGGTGATCATTAATCCATGTTTGTTCTTGAATTTGAGCTACCATTAACCCTTCAATTTGGTGATCTTCATGGTTAGGGTTTGTGAGCTTCATGGAGCTCCTGGCTCCTTCTCGAACACACCATAGTGTGTGTATGTGTATATATATTTTTTATAAATACAACTTTCATTTACCCCACTTTAGTCCCTCAAGTTTGCCGCTAAATAATATTGGCAAAACTCTTGTCTTTTAATACTTCTAACCACACACTTAACTAGGTTAAATAGCCTAGTCATTTATTTCATGCTAAGGGGCTGTTTGGTAGCCTCTTAATGACCATTCAGATGCTACCTCTTAATGGTGTAAAACCTACCTCTTAATGGTGTAAAACCTCTGAATGAATAAGAGGTTACCTCAAGTCTGAATGGTTAAGAGGTAACATCTGAATGGCAAATCATCACATGTCACATTCTTCTACCTTCTCATTGGTAAAATTCTTAATAGTTCCATTAAGAGGTAGCCTCTTAATAACCATTCAGAGGCTACCAAACAGCCCCTAAGTCATATAGGACATACGATAATTATAAACATTCGGGTTTTGGGGTGTTACAAGTCTACCGCCCTTAAACAAGGTTTCGTCCCTGAAACCTTTCTCACTTCCGTTTACACATACACATATCTATGTTTGACTTCACGGTCGCATCATAATTATAAGCAATCATCCTATCTCAATTCATAAGTATTTATACAATTGACTTCTTCTTAACAAATCTATACTTTCCATGCCATACTTCCACGTAACCTTCTCATTTCCTTGACCGGTTAGTAACAGTTTATCGTACATATATATTCAAACCTATAATAATGCTTACTTTCATTTGATCCGTTTATAACCGGTCTAATACCTTCATTTCATCCTTTAAGATCACATTCTATACATATATTACATAGTATTTAATTTTGTTTCGTTATCGCAACGAAGTTACTATTTCATAGTCGTGCATTCGTGCTTAATTCCAAAGTTAACATCGTTATATGTTCTCTATAGTTATTTGTACTATGCGTACCTTTACGTTACCTTTGAATCATTTCATTCATTTCACATTTCTATCGCTTTCACTCCATGCATTTCTTAATTTACATAAGTAAATGTGTCGTACTAGTTCATCGCACGAGAGTTTAATCAATATGCAAAACTTCCACTCAAAACTTTTGAGATTTTTTTTTGACATAATTTTCTTCTTATGTTGACTATTAGAAATCAAACATTCCATACTATACCGTACATATCCTATCAGTCATTTCGTAGGTCTTTCTCAACCTACCAATTCATACCTATCCAACATGAATTACACATTTTACTAACCTCGATTTCCTTCCATACTTTAGTGATCCGTAAATCAGATCTGTCCACATTCTTCACGAGTGCTAGCCGTACCAGGCTAGATTTCATTTACCCATGTAACGTGCCTTCACTCGTACGCATCCTTCCACCAATTCGATTGGTTTCATCACATCAAGGCTTCTATAATTCTTATCAGCAAGTTTAGCAATTAGCATTTTTTATTCAAACATTCATTCTACAATTCCTTACGTACACGCTATAACGTGTCACACATTTCATTTCTCACATGCAATTCTTTCATTCTAGTCACTTATTTCGTCTACCTTCGCAAGTTGACCTTTCAAGGCCAAACTAACATTTCTTAATTATCGTATATGTATTGAGGTACACGCTCGTACCTCTTCTCATTCATGCTTACTTATAAAGGCATTCATTACATCCTTTTTATGTTTTAAATCCGTCCCACGGATTTAAACGTAACATCCATACCCTTCATTCCTTCTATGTTTGAATCCATCTAGCGGTTTCAAACATATCATTCGTACCTTTTCTTCCTTACATGTGTTGAATCCGCCTTGCGAATTCAAACAGGTAATTCATACTTTATTCCTTTCATGCTTCGAATCCATCTCGCAGATTCTAACACATCATTCATACTTTCATTCTATCCATATTTCGAATACATCTCGCAGATTATAACATATCATTCATACTTTAACTTCTTTCATGTTTCGAATCCGTCTCGCGGATTCTAACATAGCATTAATACTTTAACTTCTTTCATGTGTCGAATCCGTCTCGCGGATTCTAACATAGCATTCATACTTTAACTTCTTTCATGTTTCGAATCCGTCTCGCGGATTCTAACATAGCATTCATACTTTAACTTCTTTCATGTTTTGAATCCGTCTCGCGGATTCTAACATAGCATTCATACTTTCATTCCTGAGAGTCTTACATTTCTCTTCACCCTCACGTCCACCTACTACTTAATTCTAACGGACATACCTGTAACAATTATCACGGTCTCACGAACGTCATACGTTTCTTGTGTACTGGTCAGGTACACAATCCACATACTAGTTTCGTGCCTTCGTGTAATCGCCACCTTATGTCCGAAGAATTAGGTTTCGGCACTTGTAACATTTTCAAAACTTCATTGCCATGTCACTATTATATTTCATTTATAATTTTCTTTCGCTTGCTTAATTATACCACTTCATACGCCCACACGCTGAATTTACGTACCTGGGGTTCATTTGTCTTATCACTTGCCTTGATGCCGGTCTAGACCGCATTCACGGATCATCCTTTCCAAGCAGTTATGCTTACCTTACACATAATATAACCGTTAGTTTCTTCATATGAATGCATACATGCACGTTTTCATTCCATTTCTACCTTTAGATCTTGATCGAGTCATGGATTGTACGGGTTTCTTATCACAAGAGCACATAGGTTTGAGTTCAAGTACCTATCCTCTCGTACTTAATTCTCTCAAACCAGGGCTCTAATACCAACTTGTAAGACCCTAATACGTATTTAACAAAAAGTCGCAACGGAAATTCGTGCCATAAAAATTCTTTCATTACAACATCTTGACTTAATTGAAAGTTCGTTTTAATATGTATCTTTTACAAAAATAAGGTGTAAGTCCTGTTTGCTAAAACACATACTCAATTATTCCCGTACAATCTATCTTGTGACTCGGTCTTCGATCTCTATTCTTCGTAATAACCGCCCGTGATTCGTACAACCTGCACTCACCACATACATTCATAACATTAGTGCACAATACATAAACAAGATTCAATCACGTACACCTCCCATTCCAATTATATGTCTATCTTTAAGCATTACATCCACATATCAATTCCCTGGTGAGTCTTCGATAAAGTATCTGCATTAATGTTCATTCTCCAGGCACACTATTAATAACGTTAATCCTCAACGTATCAAAATCATGCATACATACACACTAACATTCATACATACACATCTGCATACTTACATGCATTCATACATCTCTACATACACGCATACATACATACTTACATTCATACATCTCTACATACACGCATACATACATACATACATACATACATACATACATACATACGGATCTTCATATATACGTAAACACACATCTACATACGTACATACGTCCCTACGTTTCTACATACATGCATACTCACATTTACACATTCAAGATCTTACCGAACCCCTATATACTCATACATACCTTTATGCTTACATACGTAGACATCCACATGCATACATACCTTCCCATATCTTCACGGGCATACATACACTCAGACGTACCTTCACACATACATATATATACACATCTACAGATGTACATACCCATATATACACATACAAGCTCTCACATACTTCTTACATAATCATACATTAATTACATGGGACTTAGACTTAGATTTATAGCCCATATACATCTAAGGAACCATCAAAATCATGTTTGGAAAGTCTGCCGTAGTCCACGGATAACAAACCAAAGCCTACGATACATAAATCAACTTAAATAACAATTTTTAGGTTTTTGAACTTGGGGAGGGCGTCGGCGACGGCCCTTGCAATTACCCATAGCCAAAAACCCCCGTAGACAGTCAAATAACCCGTCAGCCAAAAACTCACTTTCTGGAGCCCGTCGGCGACCCCCTCTAGAAATTGCATTTTTCTGCAGGTTCGTTTCGTCGTCCGAACGCACTAAAACGCGCATAACTTTTGAACCGTTTACCCGTTTAACCTCCCGTTTCTTCCTACATAATCATAATTTGACCCTCTATCAATTGGACTTGGAATCCCATATCCGACTTAAGGAAATTCCTACCTTACGCGCATTCGGCTTATTATCATTTTCTAATTATTTGACCCGTTATGGGTATTTGCGCATTAAATGGACTATGACATACAAAACCATATTCTTCGCTTTCACACATGACCAAAACATTACTCTAATCGATTCGCTTGTTTCCAATAGACATTTAAGGTCGTTTGCCCGATATACCTATCAAGGGAGTTTTTGTCAATTTCGCTCTATCCTTAACAACAAAGGAATTCCTTGCATAAGTAACCAATCCTACTACTTAGCTACAATTCTTAATCACACATACCTTGCTCGGATCAAAACTAAGATCCGTTTAATACTTCATCGACATCATACAATTCATTCCTATTTGACCTCAATTATCATATTTAATTAAGTTGCATGTGACTTTACATAAGCAACTAAGAAGTGATTACGAAATCACTTACCTTATGCGTCCGTGCTCGTATCCGATCTCTTGCCTCCTCTTGGCCCGTTAACACCTCGTGCTTGAGCTCGTCTCGACGTGATTCCTATGCTTCCATTTCATCGAAATCACGCTCTTATTAGCATACTCATTTGTACATGTTAATGGTCATATCGTTAGTCATTTCTAACAAACGTAACTCATATAGCCATACCCATATCCGTTTGCACTCATGTAATTCATCATGTCATCGCATTAAACACACATAAGTCTAACACGCACCGTATAACTTACTCTAATCTTACAATTATGACAACACGTCTAACCATTCTTCTTATACCCAGTTGACTTTTAGAAGTCAAGGGTTCATTTAATTTAACTTTCGACTTATCATTATATACCCGTAACATCATAATCGACTATACGGACGACAATATATACATTTTATCATACGATTGGTGTGCGTACCACCTTTTAAGCATAACGTACAACTAGTTCATGCATATCCTTCTAATCTCATACATAATTCATCAATTTCTTCCTTCTAATCAACATGAATCATACATGCATAAACATCAAACTTACTAGTATCACATTTCTTTCAATTCCTCTAACAAGAATCCATCATACAAATCAAAATACATCAATATTAAGCAAGAATTTAGACATAGATGATTTACCCATGTCATCATCTTCACCATAACAAACGGGTTTCGCCCTTAAACATCAAATTAACCTAAACCATGCATAATCCATGTTCTATATGATGATTCTAACACACACCCATTCTCAATTTCATACAAATTCACGGTTTACATCAAAACCCACTTCGTGCATAATCACCAATCTAACTTTTAAGACATACCTTGCGATCCCCTTGTGAAGGTGATCATTAATCCATGTTTGTTCTTGAATTTGAGCTACCATTAACCCTTCAATTTGGTGATCTTCATGGTTAGGGTTTGTGAGCTTCATGGAGCTCCTGGCTCCTTCTCGAACACACCATAGTGTGTGTATGTGTATATATATTTTTTATAAATACAACTTTCATTTACCCCACTTTAGTCCCTCAAGTTTGCCGCTAAATAATATTGGCAAAACTCTTGTCTTTTAATACTTCTAACCACACACTTAACTAGGTTAAATAGCCTAGTCATTTATTTCATGCTAAGGGGCTGTTTGGTAGCCTCTTAATGACCATTCAGATGCTACCTCTTAATGGTGTAAAACCTACCTCTTAATGGTGTAAAACCTCTGAATGAATAAGAGGTTACCTCAAGTCTGAATGGTTAAGAGGTAACATCTGAATGGCAAATCATCACATGTCACATTCTTCTACCTTCTCATTGGTAAAATTCTTAATAGTTCCATTAAGAGGTAGCCTCTTAATAACCATTCAGAGGCTACCAAACAGCCCCTAAGTCATATAGGACATACGATAATTATAAACATTCGGGTTTTGGGGTGTTACAAGTCTACCGCCCTTAAACAAGGTTTCGTCCCTGAAACCTTTCTCACTTCCGTTTACACATACACATATCTATGTTTGACTTCACGGTCGCATCATAATTATAAGCAATCATCCTATCTCAATTCATAAGTATTTATACAATTGACTTCTTCTTAACAAATCTATACTTTCCATGCCATACTTCCACGTAACCTTCTCATTTCCTTGACCGGTTAGTAACAGTTTATCGTACATATATATTCAAACCTATAATAATGCTTACTTTCATTTGATCCGTTTATAACCGGTCTAATACCTTCATTTCATCCTTTAAGATCACATTCTATACATATATTACATAGTATTTAATTTTGTTTCGTTATCGCAACGAAGTTACTATTTCATAGTCGTGCATTCGTGCTTAATTCCAAAGTTAACATCGTTATATGTTCTCTATAGTTATTTGTACTATGCGTACCTTTACGTTACCTTTGAATCATTTCATTCATTTCACATTTCTATCGCTTTCACTCCATGCATTTCTTAATTTACATAAGTAAATGTGTCGTACTAGTTCATCGCACGAGAGTTTAATCAATATGCAAAACTTCCACTCAAAACTTTTGAGATTTTTTTTGACATAATTTTCTTCTTATGTTGACTATTAGAAATCAAACATTCCATACTATACCGTACATATCCTATCAGTCATTTCGTAGGTCTTTCTCAACCTACCAATTCATACCTATCCAACATGAATTACACATTTTACTAACCTCGATTTCCTTCCATACTTTAGTGATCCGTAAATCAGATCTGTCCACATTCTTCACGAGTGCTAGCCGTACCAGGCTAGATTTCATTTACCCGTGTAACGTGCCTTCACTCGTACGCATCCTTCCACCAATTCGATTGGTTTCATCACATCAAGGCTTCTATAATTCTTATCAGCAAGTTTAGCAATTAGCATTTTTCATTCAAACATTCATTCTACAATTCCTTACGTATATGCTATAACGTGTCACACATTTCATTTCTCACATGCAATTCTTTCATTCTAGTCACTTATTTCGCCTACCTTCGCAAGTTGACCTTTCAAGGCCAAACTAACATTTCTTAATTATCGTATATGTATTGAGGTACACGCTCGTACCTCTTCTCATTCATGCTTACTTATAAAGGCATTCATTACATCCTTTTTATGTTTTAAATCCGTC
>JARYGA010054931.1:0-66417 GCA_030545235.1 Helianthus tuberosus | reverse complement strand
AAACTTCTCATACCACAAAAGAAATACCATCGATTAGCTGGTAAAACAGCAACAAGGGGTAAAAATCTAAACAAGACAAAAAAGTGCAGAACATACTCTGCACATACACAACCATACAAAACATAAAATAAAAAAAAAAATTAACCCATCCTTCCCAGCTATCAACACAGAACTTCGAACGATATTTTACCCATCCGAACGAGAGGTTAATAACATCCTCGGAAGCCGACTCCAAATAACGCTTACCCCCCCCCCCTAAAGAGACTGTTGTTACTATCCTTCCAAATTACCCATAAAGTGGAGTAAATTATACCCAAAAGCAATGTACTATTGACATAAGAATCTAGTCGCGTATACTCTTGAACAAGCTGCTCCAGGGATGAGAGGCCTGCAAGGTCCCAATTACACCAAACATAGATCTTCCTCCATACCGCCTTGGCTACCGGGCACTCAATAAAAACATGCGTGACCGACTCTGAAACCCCCACACACTCTATGCAGCAACCCATAATGGTACTAACCCCTCTCGCACGCAGATTTTCCCCAACAGGGACCCGATTCTGCAGCAACCTCTATATGAAACCATTAACTTTAATAGGGACCCAGTTAAGCCACTCTGACACCTTAAAATCTGACCCAAAGCAAGCTTCTTCCAGGACTTTTTCTTGTCGCTTGAACTGCGAAACTATCAGATTGACGAGGATGGTATATATGTGATGAATCAGAAGATGCCATATGTATCACAAAGGGGTTACAAAGTGAAATCATGTTTATTTGTAAGTAGATGACAAATAGCAATATAATCGGACTGAGTAATCGTATAAGGATACTTACAGTGGGAATTGGTAAACAACATAGAAATTGGTAACAGAATGGGTGTAACAAAAAGGATGTAATTTGTTGTAATCACCGGATAAATGATGTATTCGACTGAGTAATCGTATAAGGACGAGCCGGATTACTTATCGCAGTGGTGACTTATGAGCAGATGTATGTCACCAGATGAGTTTTCGTCGGAGGATTTGTCGTCAAATCAGTTGTCACGGTGGTGGTGCGGTGGTGTCATGGTGGTGGTAGAGCGGTGTGTTAACGTTGATCGGCGGCAGATGTGTCGTCGGCGGCGGCGGTTGTCATGGGGGTGGTAACAGTTAACAACTTGAAGAACAAAACCCTTGAAGGAACCCTTGAAGAACAGAACAAGGATATAGATGTTGTTAGAATTTCACTTTAATTACAAAAATGTCATGTGTTCACACTGGTTCTCGCGGTTCTCGCAATAAAGGGTGGTTCCTAACGGATCCTTCTCCTATATATATATATATATATATATATATATATATATATATATATTCAGGATTTTTCATTATAATAACCCTTAGTTATAATTTAAAATATATTAATGGCAGAAAGGCCAAGTCACATGGACAGTTTAAATTTTTATTCATGATCTTACAGGATCAAGATATTGAGGTTTTAATTATAATTCATTACCTCTTATTAACAGGGGGTCGAAGACCACGACTGTCTTTTGTCTTATATGACAATAAGTATAGCCCGTAGGCATTACATCCCTAATGGATGCTTTAATTAATTAAAAGGATTTGGAAGAATCCAATATAAGGATGACTTATGTGATTTTATCAAATCACATTTTGCCAGGAGTGTTAACATGTTTTCAGATGTTAACAAGAATCTGCATCTTAATAAGGATCTACCATCTTGGTCCTGTCTTAATATGACACGTGGACTAGGTTTTGCCTTTAAGATTTATTTAATATATAATGGCAGATTTAGTTTTAAAAGGAATGGTACTTTATTTTTATTTTACATATTATATTCATGCATGAAATTAAAATTTAACACATTCAATAATTTAAATCAAAGGAGTACAATAATGCCCTAAACGGGACTTAACAGAAGGACATGCCCACGCAGGGGCTTAAACAGAAAAGACATGCCCACGCATGGGCCAAACAGAAACACAAGTCCTCGCAGGGACTGGTTACAGAAACAGATGTCCACGCATGGACTTAATTAAACAATACAGAAATACAAATAAACAAATAAAGGATTTAATGATCCTTTTTGCTCTTCCCCTTGATTAAGCTCGCCGGACCCTTGAAAATTCCTCGATTTTGCCTACGCCCTTCCCGAACCTCCTGCTGCACCTGATTCAACCTTTGAAGAATCTCCTAATGCGGCGGTGGCGATATCACTGGCGGCTGCGGGGGCTGCTGATACAACGGAGGTTGAGGAGGTGGCGGTTGTTGATACCCATAAGGTGGGTATCCATAGGGTGGATATCCAGTTTGATATGGGACTCCAAAGGGTCCTTCCGGATGAAGGGCATTGTAGTTTGCTGCCGCTACCAGGTATGGGTCAACCTCAACATAGTTGTAGTTGGTGTAGGTCGGCTGCTCAAACGGGTTATACGCTGCTGTACCGGCGTATGTAGGTATTGGGTTGAAAGCCGCTGCACTGGTGTATGTAGGAATTGGGTTATCAAAACCCACTGGTGGCGGTGCGACCGGCGCAGACTGCACCTCAGAAATAGGGTTCGAAGGCCCACCCATCTGTGGGTCTTCGTATAGTGGCGGATAATGACTGCCACTAGAATGTTGAGGAGTGCTGATGCGGACTCCCCCTCGCACAGACATCCGTGCGGTTGTTCTCCTGCGCCTCGGTGGCTCCGAAGGCTGTTGCTGCACTGGTGGTGGTGGCGGAGTGACCGCTACAAAACGGGAATCCTCGGAGGGATCCTGCTGCTGCGGTGAGTTGTGGTAACTGGGAGTAAACAACCAGTCGATCTGGTTAAACCTCGCCTCATAGCTGTCAGGACCGCTATAAGGTGATCCGAGGAAAGGTGACCCATCTGAAATCTCGATGGGGTGGTTAGGGGTCCCGGTTGGAGGCTCGGCGGGATCGGTGTCTTCGTCCATGTCCATCGCATGGTCGCCCCGAGAAGTGGTCTTCAGGTCCCAATGGGTCGAAACCCACTGGTTCTTCAATGTAGTTTGCCGGGTCGAACCGGCTTTGGAAAACAGGTGTCAGGTCATCGAAAGGTGAGTTATGGCCTTGGAGTGGTATATAGGATTGGTGGGAGTTGTGGGGCTCATTTTCCGATTGAGGCCCGTAAGAGTTTAGGTATGATGGGGAGGAGCTCAGCGAGACTGAGCGCCTTGCTGGTTCTATATGGGTCCTCCTGTGTTCTTGAGGACTTCTGCTTTGGGTGTCGGATGGTGTTCGCCGGTGTGATGGCCCGGCCTCATGATCATTGGGGGAAACGAACGGCCCCTTGCCTCTTCCCCTACCACGGAATCTTGGCGGCATTGTAGTAGATCCTGTCAAAACAAACAATAGGACAACAAAGAAATATAAAGGACAAAGTTAGAAATAAAAACAAATTTGGATTAGTCCTAAGTTCTTTGTCTAGACTCGAAAGTCGATGAATGTGCAAACTGTGTAATTGAGATTAAACACAAAAGGCTAGTGTTTAATTCACTCAACGTTGGCTCTGATACCAACCTGTCACACCCCGATATTTCCATGTATTACCGGTGGGCCCGGTGGGGAGTATCGTAACGTAGTTGATATCATCATAGTCAAACAACACAATTTTAAAATGCACAGCGGAAGCAAAAGATGAATCACATTACAAACCGAATATAAAGTAATATCAAAGTATTACAAATGGACTGTAAAGGATCCACAGGCGGATCAAATAAAAAGGAAACATAGTTCTTCAGACTTAAAATACATCCAAGCTTGCGAGACTCTTATTGATGCTAAGGAGAGGCCAGCCTATTTCGATTAGTACCTGCACTTAGCCTTTTTGGGAAAATACGTCAGTTTACACTGGTAAATACAATTAACTGGCTCATTTTGAAAAGGTTTAGAAAAATTGATTTGAATGCATAAGGCACAAAACATTTATAACTTGGGATAATTATTTATATATAAACTTGTAAAAGAATTACATGTTTCTTATACGTTCAGTAGCCCGGATTGACACCGGGTTAAAGATTAATAGACATACCACATGATATAGTCCCGCGGCGAGTTATTCCCGAAACCGGCGGTTATACCTTATTATTTATATATGCACTGTCGGGTGTACGCCTACACCCCGTGCTAAGGTCGTGGCCATTTCTTAAAATGATGCCAAGGATATCCGGGACATGGTCATTAACCCTCCAAAGGCTTTAAGCAAACAAAACAATTTAAACGGGTCATATCAATAAATTAACCTTCATACGATCAAAAATTCAATGCCCGACCAAGCGGTATTTTATATACCGTACCCCAAGCCCGTATAAGGGAAAATAAGTTAAAAGTATTTACCTGAGCAAGTATAATTCACAAACAGCAAGTGCAAGTAGCTTTTACAGGGGCTCCTAATCTGGAACAAAGGTTTTTAATAATCTATTAGATTCCTAACGGGTCTTAATTAAGCATAAATTTAGACCAGTTAGTTTTAAAGGAAGATAGACGGTTCAAAACGCACGATTAAGCGATGACCGGATTAGAGTGTGGTTTAGACCCGACGTGTTTGTATACTTGTATAATATGGGTAAACTAAACACATTCTGGATTTTGAGATAAAAATGATAAGGTTTGACCCGTTTCGGCTAATTTATGCAAACGAGTTACATAAACTGCACCGAACGCGAATAATGCGTAACGGGTAACCATAAGAGTCATATACAGGTTTTCTAAGTTAATATGCCTTAAATATGTTGTGATATCAGTAAGATACCTTCCATTATGCCCAAAATGAATTTAAACTCAAACTATGCCCCGTAGGGGTATTTTGGTCATTTTAAAGGCTATAAAAGAGTTTAAATGTAAATCTGAGTTTCAGGTCTGATATATTCAGTAAAAATACTTATTTTTATAAGTCATAACAGTAGGGTATGGCAAATATGTGAAATTTACCTTTTATAACTAAACTATGCACCGTAGGGGCATTTCGGTAATTTTACATAAGCTTTAAAGGTTAAAATAGGGAATCTGAGTTTGAAACTTTTCTTTACTGTTAACATATATAAATTTACTTAAAACATCAGCAGGTATCAAACCTGATGTGTTAAAAATAGTTTTAACTTATACTATGCGTTAAAAACGCGTAAAAAGGCGATTTTAGGCGATTTCCGGGTTTTATATGAAAAGCTGATATTTTTATCACTAAAGAAAGCTTAAAGTGTTTTACTTATCATAACAAATCAGTAGCAAAAGGTTTGGTATCAAAATAATATGCAAAACTCATTTTATAGGCCAAAAGGGCAAAACCGATAATTACCGAATCAAAGCTATAATCCTATGTTATGCTCAGCCTAAAAATAAATAAAAATCTTCAAAAATCCCAAAATATTATTTTACAACAATAGGTAAAAAGTTTGGTATCAAAAATTGGGTTAGATAGGCTCTATGCTAATTACGCCGTTTAATTAATAAAAAGCTTTCTAAATACGCTATTGAGCATAACTCTTAATCTAAACCTCCAATTGATGTGAAAATTTAGGGACATGTTTATAAATCAGTAATAAATATTATTGTCCTCTCACATTTTCAAAATTCTTGTTTTAAGGTCAAAAGGGCATATTGGTCAACATTTAGGCATATAACGGAAACTTGCATATGAATCGGATAACTAATGAACCATGTTGTATAACCTCAAAGGGTTACACTAATCAATAACCTGGTCCTAAAAGAGCTCTAAATCATTTCTAAAATATGCTCTAATGGGTCAGAACTGAAAGCCAAAGCAAAAGTCCACTTATGCGACTTTCGGTTCTGAACCGAGCTTAAACTGAAAATTATCGGCTTGAACATGCCTAGACATGTTCTTACATTAATTACCAAGTTATACAAGTGATAAAATAGGTTTCATAGCTTCTATATCGTTAATTATGAGTTTATGCAAAAATTTACTTTCTGTTGACTTTTTAAAATTAACTTTGACCTGACAATTGACCTAGTTAGAGTGTGAATCAGAGGGTGCCCTTTTACGGGTTTATTACCCACATAATTACCAACTCAAAGCTACTTTTAATTCGAGAATTGACTGGATAAATTTTAATTAAACATGAAGTCAAACCTTAAATACGACGGTTTGACTTTAGGCTAATTAACTAAGTAAAACTGAATTAAGAAAGGTTAAGGACACTTACTGAAGTCCTATGTACGACTAGGGACCCTTGAGAAGTGCTCTTGAGCTCCAGAAATCTTCAGAACAAGAGTTTGGAAGCTTTCCAAGTGAATGCTCAAATGTGAGTACATAAGTTGCAACAATTGGTCCTATATATAGCCAAGGAGGATCAAGGAGATGGACACAAGTGTTATGACAACTCCAGGGATGAAGACAAGTGCCTAGGGACGTGTTTCAAGGAGCTAGAGGGTGGAAAACTCGTGGAATTCGGCATACATGCAAGCTGCCACGCTAAAAAGGATTTTCTGAGCTGGCAGCCCATCGCGTCGCGCGACGGGGAGGTACCCTAGGTGCTGGCGCAGCGCCAACGTGTAGCTGATCAGCAAATCAAGTTTCAAAAATGTCATTTTCACCCCCTGGACCTTCTAAAGCGTAATTTCTTCCATTTTAGGCCCTTTTAACCCTTGAAATTTATATTTCTATGATCCATGAGATATAAGCAAACATCGTTAGGTCCGGTTTCATTAAACAATAACCGAAAACTCAAGTTTTGCCTCGTTGACGCTTTTAACCCCTTAATTACGATAGTTAGTGTATCTTTCTCATACGATATCGAAACCTTGTGAAATTTTTACCACTTATTCTTGGGAATATAATTAATTGTTACAAGGCTCCGGGTTCGCTAAAAGGTCACTCGGAGGTATAACTTAAACATGTTGACACATTTAACCCTCGCGTCTTGTAAACTTTCACTTTCTTCCACAAACGGTTTCACACGCTTCATGATACATTCGTTTTAGGGTATAAACATCATATAGGGTTGTTAAAAGGCATAAATATCAAATGTTGACACTTTGTATCCTTATAAACATATACTTTCTTTGTTTGTCAACTTTAGTCCCTTGTAATCAATCCGTTACACGTTTAAAGTTCATGACACGTGTCGATACTACATTGGACATGATTTTGCGAGGTGTTACATGGCTTCTCACGCCCAATAATTTAATCGTTTAAGAATACGAACACCATATAAGGGTATCTAAAAGCATAGTTTTCACATATTGACACTTTTAGTCCTTCCACATACGTCTTTTCTCTGTTGGACAACTTTAGTCCCTCAACATCAACTTTTTACACATTTAGAATTTAAGACACGTGTCTTCACTTAATTGGTCATGATTTTGTGAGGTGTTACATCCTCACCCCCTTAAAAGAAATCTCGAACTTGAGATTTATTGAAACAAATAAGGGTACTTCTGCCGCATCGTGGATTCAACTTCCCACGTATATTCAGGACCTCTATGGGCATCCCATTTCACTTTTACAATTGGCACATGTTTCCTCCGTAGCCTTTTAACCTGTCGATCCTCGATTGAAAAAGGTTTTTCAATAAACTTCAAGCTTTCGTCAATTTACACATCTTTATGAGACATTGCTAGCGACTCATCAGCTAGACATTTCTTTAAATTGTAGATGTGGAACATATTGTGAATTCCACTAAGTTCTTCAGGTAAATTCAGCTTATAGGCCACACTCCCGACACATTCAATGATTTCGAATGGTCCGATATATCTTGGGCTCAGCTTCCCCTTTTTACCAAACCGCGTCACTCCTTTCCAGGGTGATACTTTGAGTAATACTTTGTCTCCTACCTCAAATTTTAGAGGTTTGCGCCTCTTATCTGCGTAGCTCTTCTGCCTATCCCTGGCAGCTTTCAGACGATCACGGATCTGAACAATCTTGTCCGTCGTCTCTAGGACTATCTCAGGTCCTGATAGTTGAGTTTCCCCAACTTCCGCCCAACAAACAGGTGTTCTGCATTTTCTTCCATATAAGGCCTCGAAAGGCGCAGCTTGGATGCTCGAATGATAACTAGTGTTGTATGAAAATTCGATCAAGGGAAGATGATCATCCCAACTTCCACCTAGGTCAATAACACAAGCCCGAAGCATGTCTTCCAGGGTTTGAATCATACGTTCACTTTGCCCATCCGTCTGAGGATGATAAGCAGTACTGAAATTCAAACGAGTGCCTAGAGATTGTTGGAAACTTTTCCAAAAATGAGATGTGTATCTAGTATCCTTATCAGATATAATAGATCTTGGCACTCCGTGGAGAGATAGAATCTCATCCACATACAGCTGGGCTCGTTTATCGGAGCTATGCGTCTCCTTGATGGGTATGAAATGAGCTGACTTTGTCAGTCTATCAACTATAACCCATATTGTATCATTTCCATGCCCTGTCTTTGGTAACTTGGTAATGAAATCCATAGTTACCATTTCCCACTTCCAAGTGGGAAGTTCTGGTTGCTGCAGTAAACCTGATGGCTTTTGATGTTCGGCTTTAACATGTGCGCACGTCAGACATTTTGCGACATGTGTGACTATGGATTTCTTTAAACCCATCCACCAATAATTTGCTTTCAGATCTTGATACATTTTATCACTGCCCGGGTGAATCGAATATAAGAATTATGAGCTTCTTGGAGGATTACATCTCTAAGTCCTCCACGAATTGGAACCCAGATTCGACCATTCAATCTAAGGATTCAATCATTCCCAGGTGACAACTGATCAATAGTTGCACCTAATCTTTCTTTTGGAAAGTTATCTTCCAAAATGGCTTCTTTTTATGCTAACAACAACTTCTTGTTTAAACTGTTCTTTAGTTCAATGCTTTTAGCATTGATCCTAATAGGTTTGACCCTTTCTTTCCTGCTTAAAGCATCAGCGACTACATTTGCTTTGCCCGGATGGTAGCGGATTTCACAATCATAATCGTTCAATGTTTCCATCCAACGACGTTGCCTCATATTGAGATCTTTCTGGTTAAACAAGTGTTAGAGGCTTTTGTGACCTTAGTATATCACACACTTGGTTCCATACAGGTAATGCCTCCATAGCTTGAGTGCAAATACAATGACACCCAGTTCCAGATCATGGGTGGTGTAATTCTTTTCATGTACCTTTAGTTGTCGTGATGCGTAGGCAATCACTTTACCTCTTTGCATAAGGACACAACCCATACCAGTGTGTGACGCATCACAATACACAACGAACTCTTCTATCCCTTCAGGCAATGTTAACACAGGAGCATTGCTCAATTTCTGCTTGAGAATCTCGAAAGATTCTTGTTATTTGGGACCCCAATCAAACTTCACATTCTTGCGGGTTAAAGAAGTTAAAGGTGCAGCTATCCTTGAAAAGTTTTCGATGAAACGCCTGTAGTAACCTGCCAGACCTAAGAAGCGGCGAATTTCTGTAGGTGTCTAGGGTGCTTCCCAATTCATAATTGCTTCTATTTTAGCGGGATCCACCTGGATGCCCTGCTCACTTACCACATGTCCAAGGAATTGGACTTCTCGAAGCCAGAATTCACATTTGGAGAACTTTGCGTAGAGCTTCTCCTGTTGTAGAAGTTTAAGGATGCATCAGAGATGTTTCTCATGATCAGCTTGATTTCTTGGAATAAATAAGTATGTCATCAATAAAGACAATGACAAAATTGTCCAAATACGGCTTGCAGACTTGGTTCATGAGATCCATGAACAATGCAGGTGTGTTAGTGAGCCCAAAAGGCATCACTAAGAACTCGTAGTGGCCATATCTTGTTCTGAACGCGGTCTTGTGCACATCTTCGGTTCTGAACTTCAATTGATGATACCCTGGCCTTAGATCGATCTTTGAGAACAAACTTACCCCTTGCAGCTGATCGAACAGATCTTCGATCCTGGGCAATGGATAGGGGTTCTTGATTGTTACCTTGTTTAGCTCACGGTAATCAATGCATAGACGCATTGAACCATCTTTCTTTACAAGCAGAATGGGCGCTCCCCAAGGTGATGAGCTTGGTTGAATGAAGCCTTTCTCCAATAGATCATCTAACTGGGTTCTTAATTCCTTCATTTCAGTTGGTTCCAAATGATAAGGAGCTCGTGTGACTGGTGCTGCTCCTGGTATAATATCAATTCTGAATTCCACTTGTCTGTCAGGAGGTAAACCAGGCAGTTCTTCCGGAAAAACGTTTGAGTATTCTGAAATAACAGGAATATCTTCTATCTTGGGCTTTGGCACGTCTACTGTCACCTGTGCCATGTAAATGACACAACCTTTCTTCAAACACTTAGATGCCTTAAGCATAGATACTTGATCAGGCAATCCATATTGCGTATCTCCTTGAATAGTAATTGATTCACCATAAGGGGTTTTGATAAGAACTTGCTTCTTATCACAGGCAATTTGGTCTTGATTAAAAGATAACCAATCCATGCCTATGACTATATCAAACCCCACCAATTTCATCGGTAACTAGGACAACGAAAAAGAGTGATTCCTAATGGATATGAAACATCCATCTAGAATTGTTGAAGCGGTTTCTAAGGTACCATCAGCTAGCTCTACCTCATATTTAATGTCAAGAGTTTTAATAGGCAGATTCAACAGTTTACTAAATTTATTGTCTACAAAGGACTTATCTGCACCAGAATCAAATAAAACTCTACCATAGACATCATTTATGAGGAAAGTACCTCTTATAACATTATCGTTCTGCACTGCCTCCTTGGCATTCATTTGGAAAACTCGAGCATTTGTCTTTTTGGCCTCTTCGGGATTCTTGGGTTTTTCGGGCAGTTGGTATTGATGTGCCCCTTTTCATTGTAACCATAACAGGTTGCATTTTTCAGATTCTTGCACTCCAAAGTTTTATGATCCTTTGACTTGCAGATTCCGCAAGGTTTAGCCAGCGAATCAAATCTCCATTTCCCGAAGTGGTGTTTCTTGCAGGTCTTGCACAAAGGTTTCTCACCTGACTGATTGGAGCTTTTCTTAAACCCAGAGTTACCTTTCTTCTTTTTATCAGAACGTTGAGAGTTATCATCCTCTCTCTTTCTCTTCCCCTCATCAGTAGTCTTTGCAGACTTATTTCTGATAATATCCAAGGTCAATGACAAAGACAGATCTACTGCCGACCGGTAAGTTGCAGGCCTTGAAGCCTTCACATGACCCTTTACCTCGGGAGCCAATCCACCTATAAAGTGTGCAATACGCTTTGGCTCCGGTGTAACCAAATAAGGTACCATTCGAGACATGGAATTGAAGCTAGTAACATAAGCTGCACAATCTAAATTCTTCATAACCAGAGTTAAGAAGTCAGCTTCAACTTTCTCTATTTCATGTTGTGGACAGAAGGTTTCTCTCATCAGATCAACGAATTTATCCCACGACAGATTATAAAGTGGAATTATCCCTTTGGCCTGAATCAGTGCTTTCCACCAAACTAGAGCTTCACCTTTAAAAGATTAAGAAACAAACTTTACAATATCCTGCTCAGCACACCCACTAATATCAACTACCGTCTCCATTTCTTCTATCCATTTCATACAATCTATGGCACCCTTTTCACCCGTGAAATCTCTTGGTTTACAAGAGACAAAGTACTTATAAGAACAAGTTTTAGAACGTGGTTCTTGATCCAACACTATCTTCTTAGACGGCTGACTTTTCTGATTTGATGAATGCTGAGAATCGTCCTTCTTTGATGTATGTGTTTTGGAAGGGGGCTTAGTATGAGTCAGTAATTGGGTCTTCGTGCGAGCAGCACTTGAATCTTTGAACATTCTGCCAACAACTTTAGTTACAACATTGTCTATCAATCCTTGCGGGTCAGCACCCGTTACATTTAATCTTGTGTTATCATTCCTTTCATTGGGGTGACTATTAACCTCATCCGAATCGACCATGGTAAAGCTTGAATGCTATAAAACAATTTACAACAACTTATTCAGTGGTCATTTATTGAATCATCATATTCGATGATTCATTAACCATGGTAAATAGACCATATTGGTTAATTTGGTAATTGGATTTATTTAAACTTTTTATTATAGTTATCCCTAGTTATAAAACCAGTAAGAATATTAAAGTGGCACAAAAGGCCTTGTCACGAGGACATTTTTAAATTAAGCCATGATCTTATAGGATCTAGGCATTAAGGTTTGAACATAGTTCTTCACCTTTCTTGACAGGGAATCATAGACTACTACTGTCATTGATATGCAATTTAAGTAGTTCAGCCTGAAGGCGAAACAATGACATCACTAATGGATGTTTTAATACGGTGATATCAGCCATGATTTACTAGATCATTTGGCTAAATAAAGAATTGGGAAAATCCAAGTATTAGGATGACAAGTGTGGTTTTCTCGAACCACATTTGTCAAGAGTGCTAACATGTTCTTAGATGTTAACAAGAATTTATTATCTTAAGAAGGCTTTACCATCATGGCCATGTCTTAAAATGACATATAGGCTAGGTTATACCTTTAAGATTTTCTTTTGAGATTTAATGGCAGATCAATTATAAATTGAATGATAGATTAATCAGTGATATAATGTATATGCATATGTATAGTGACAAGTTTAATTTCAAAAGGAAACTTCTCATAAATAGTCCTAAGAATTACAATAATTACCCTAAACGGGTCTTTAAATAAATAAACTTGTTCACGTAGGGACTAAAATAAGAAACAACTCCGTGCAGGGACTAATACTTAAAAGAAATTTCCACGCATGGACTTAATTGAAATAGAAATTCCAAAATGATAAATAAGGGTCTTTAATGATCTTTCTTCTTCTTTCCTTTGATGAAGTTTGCCAAACCCTTAAGAAACTTGTAGTGCTTTCTATCCCTTTCTTCCACACTTCATTCCACCTCTTCCAACCTTTGGAGAATTTCTTGTTGTTGCGGTTGCTGAAGTGGAGGTTGAGGTTGCTGCTACTGTTGAGGTTGTGGAGGTGGCGGGTATTGATACCCATAAGCAGGGTACCCAGTTGGGTACGCGGGTGGAAAAGGTGAGGGGTAGAGAGCATTAAAGTTTACTGCCTCAATGTATGGGTCGACAGCAGGTGCATGATAGTTATAACCCGTCTAAGTTTGAGGCTCAAATGGGTTATACCCAGCTGCATCTGGGTAAGCGGGGATTGGGTTTTCATAACCAATGGGTGGTGGTGGTGGTGCAGGAGCGACCGGTGCAGAGTCGACTTCTGAAACAGCGTTTGAAGGCCCGCCCATTTGTGGGTCTTCAAAGATGGGAGGATAGTTGCTGGAATTTTGTGGGGTGCTAAAATGGAAACCCCCTCGCACAGACATCCATGCGCTTCTTTTTCGCCTTGACGTTTCTGGTGGCAGAGGCTGCTCAGGTGCTGGCGTTGGCGGTGGTGTGACCACTTGAAAGTGTGGGTCCTCAGAGGGGGCCCGTTGCGGTAGAGGTGAGTTGTGGTGACGGGGAGTAAACTCCCACTTGTAAGTGCTCCACCTTTCGACCCATATGTCGGGGCCTTTGTATGGCGATCCTGCAAAAGAAGAACCACTGAAGATCTCTATGGGATGCGTAGGCGTCCCAGAAGGTGGCATGGCGGGATCTGAATCGTCGTCCACATCCATATCCTGATATTCAGGAAGGTGATATGCTGGCCCCAATGGGTTATAACCCACTGGTTCATTGATTTGGTCAATAGGGTTGAAACGACTCTGAAAATGAGGAGTGGGGTTCTGGAAAGAATGATGGGAACCCGAATGTTGCAAGTAATGGTGCGAGTGTTGCGAGTCTTGAGGCTATTCTTCTTGATGTGGCCTAAAGAGTTATGGTAAGAAGGCGAAGAACTGAGAGAGACGGAACGTCTTGCTGGTTCGAGGTAATTTCTCCAATCCACGTGTGACTCGGAGCTGTAGGTTGCAGAAGGAGTTCGTCTATGCGAAGGCCCTGCTTCGTGATCGTGCCTTCCTCTCATGGGTACCTTGCCTCGTCCTCCTCTACCTCTGATTCTTGGTGGCATGTTTAGAATGTAATCCTGTGAAAACAATGAAAACAAACAAATATAAAAACCAAATAAGATTAAGATTAATCCTAGGTCATTTACCTAGACTCAGAAGTCAAGGAATGTGTTACTGTGTCTTTGAGATTAAACACAAAAGGCTAGTGTTTAATTCACACAATGTTGGCTCTGATACCAACCTGTCACACCCCGATATTTCCACATATTACCAGTGGGGAGTATCGTGACGTAGTTGATATCATCATAGTCAAATATACATAATTTATAGCACAGCGAAAATCTTGGTAGAAATTACTATTACAAACCAAAAGTGTAAAGTACAAATAAAATAATACACAGACGGTTGTAAGAAAGGATCCACAGGCGGATCTAAAACATAATACAAAACATTGTTCAACTGACTTAAGGCATTAAGAACTTGCAAGATTCCCTAATTAACACCCAGAAGCTCCCAGCCAATTACGAGTAGTACCTGTCACTTAGCCTTTTGAAAAATACATCAGTTTACACTGGTAAATACAATTAACCAACTCTTTTGAAAACATTTATGAAAATTGGTTTAAATGCGCAAGGCACAAATATTCTTTTATAACTTGGGATAATTATATAAAATAATCTTGTATACAGATTTATATGTTTGTCGTACGTTCAGGGCCCGGGATAGAAGCCGAGACATGACAAAAAGACACACCACTAATATAGTCCCACAAGGAGTTATCCTCACGTGTGGTTATATCTTTTTACATACGCAACTCTCAGGTGTATGCCTACACCCCGTGCTTAAGTCGTGACCATTTTCAAATGAAATGAGCCGAGGATATCCAGGACACGGTCGTATTAACCCCCAAAAGTTTATATATCAAACAAAACAGTTTAAAACGAGTTATGTCAATAAATTAACCACTAATCGATTAATGATTCCATACCCAAAAAAGCGGTAATAATTTACCATATCCCAAGCCCGTATAAGGGAAAATAAGTTAAAAGTATTTACCTGAGCTTAAAATGCGAGATTTGTTTTACTCAGCCGTATAATCTATTCAAACTAGTGCAAGTAGATTTTACCGTGGCTCCTAATCTGGAACGAAAGTTTTATTAACCTATTAGATTACTAACGGGTCTTATTTAAGTTACAAACTTAGACCGGTTAGTTTAAAGAAAGGTTTATGGTACGAAACGCTAGATTAAGCGATGATCGGATTGGAATGTAATTTTAGACCTGATAAGTATGGAGACTTGTATTATATGGGTAAACTAAATACATTCTGGAATTTTGAAGTTTAAATGATAAGATTTGACCCGTTTCGGCTAATTTATGCAAACTAGTTACATAAACCGTACCAAACGCGTATATGCATAACAGGTAGCCGGACGAGTCATGTACAAGTTCCATAAGTTATTATGATTTAAATATGATATGATATCAGTAGGATATCAGCAAATATGCCCAAAAAGATTTTAAAACCAAATTAAGTCCCGTAAGGGCATTTTGGTCATTTTGAGATTTATAAAAGAGGTTTTAAAGTAATCTGATGTTCTGGTATGAAACATTCTGTAAAAACATTTATTTTATGATGTTATAACAGTAGGATATCATACATATGTGTGGTTTACCATTTATGGCCCAAACTATGCCCCGAAAGGGTATTTTAGTCATTTCACATATGCTTTTAGGGACAAAATTGGAAGTCTGGGTTCATGACTTATACCTACTATAAAAATATTAAAAATTATTTATTATTTCAGTAGGTAACAAGTCTTGGGTGCTAAATATGGTTTTAAACCATACTATGCACCTAATTAGCGTAAAAAGCGATAATTGACGATATTTGCGATATTTATGTGATTCTGAGGTTTTGACCAGCCTTGAATGATTAAAATATTTATTTTACATATTAAATCAATAGAAAAAGGTTTGGCATGTTAATAATATGTAAAACACCTTTTAATAGCCAAAAGGCATTATCGTCAATTATGGAATTGATACAAGAACTCAAAGTTATGGTCAGTATCTAATCTGACCCGACATTCCAAAATTCCCAAAAATGATAACATAACAGTAGGTAATGACTTTGGTGTCAAAATTTATGTTTAAACGTGATTTATGCATAAAAGCGTAATTTAATTTTATAAAAATTAAATTTTACGATATCTGGAATAACATTAATTCAAAAGTCAACTTTTGCGACTTTCAGTTGCGAACCGAGTCTAAACTCAGAATTGTCGGCTCGAACAATGCTAGACATGTTCTAATAATATTTACCAAGTTATTAAAGTGACAAAACATATTTTATAGCTTCTACATTATCAGATATGAATTTATTTAAAAACTGACCCGTTTGACTTTTTACGTTAATTACTTTGACCCGACAATTAACTAGGTAAACGTGGTAATTAGGAGGTGCCCTTTTGAGGGATTATCACCTAACTAATTACGACCAAGTAGCCACTTTCGTTTCGAATAATGGCTGGACAGATAAAGATTAAACTAAAAGTCAAAGCGTAATTACGACAACTTTGACTTTCGGTCTTTAAACATAAAAAAACCTAACTACAGAAGCTAAGAATACTTACACAAGGTCCTAACACGAAGTTTGAACTAAAGGGAGTGTCCTTTAAGACCAGGATGCTCCAGAGAATGCTTCCAAAGCTTGAGCAATTGAAGAGAGTGAAAAATTTGAATGTGCAAGGAATGTGGCTGCCTCAAATGATCTATTTATAGTGCATGAGACTCACACCAGATCATCACAACTGTTTATTGTTGTTTTCAGATGAGTCCAAGTGTCCTAAGTGGTTTTAGAAACCATCAAAGTCCCATAGAATTCGAATTTGAGAGGCAAGGAACTTGGATTGGGGGAGAAACCATGCAAACCTACAGCTGTGCAGGTCTTGCTGTCAAAACCAAGCTGTCGCGTGGCGCGACGGCAGATGTGTTACATTGTCGCGCAGCGCGACGCTATAGGGGACCAGCTCAACAAGTTTCAAACATGGCAGAAATGGTCCCTGTACCTTTTTAAGCATTATAACTTTCTTTGTAAGCACAATTAACCCCTCTAGTTAGTATATGGATGATCTTGAGGGTATAATCAAACACCGTTAGGTCCAGTTTCATTAAACGATCATCAAAAAACACTAGTTTCACCTCGTTGACGCTTTTAATCCCTTTTTTCTTGAAATCTCGCATTTTAAGCTTAGGTAAATACTTTTAACTTATTTTCCCTTATACGGGCTTGGGATACGGTAAATTATTACCGCTTGGTCGGGTATGGAATCTTTAATCGATTAGTGGTTAATTTATTGACATAACTCGTTTTAAACTGTTCTGTTTGATATATAAACTTTTAGGGGTTATACGACCGTGTCCTGGATATCCTCGGCTCATTTCATTAGAAAATGGCCACAACTTATGCACAGGGTGTAGGCATACACATGACAGTTGCGTATGTAAAAAGATATAACCACACGTGAGGATAACTCCTTGTGGGACTATATTAGTGGTGTGTCTATTAATCATGTCTCGGCTTCTATCCCGGGCCCTGAACGTACGAAAAACATATAAATCTATATACAAGATTATTTTATATAATTATCCCAAGTTATAAAAGAATATTTGTGCCTTGTGCATTTAAACCAATTTTCATAAATGTTTTCAAAAGAGTCGGTTAATTGTATTTACCAGTGTAAACTGACGTATTTTTCAAAAGGCTAAGTGACAGGTACTACTCGTAATTGGCTGGGAGCTTCTGGGCATTAATTAGGGAATCTTGCAAGTTCTTAATGCCTTAAGTCTGTTGAACAATGTTCTGTATTATGTTTTAGATCCGCCTGTGGATCCTTTCTTACAACCGTCTGTATATTATTTTATTCGTACTTTACACTTTCGGTTTGTAATAGTAATTTCTAGCAAGACTTCCGCTGTGCTATAAACTGTGTATATTTAACTATGATGATATCAACTACGTCATGATACTCCCCACCGGCCCCACCGGTAATATGTGGAAATATCGGGGTGTGACAGCGGGGTTAAATTCGTTGTAGTTGCCATCGATTATTTTACCAAATGGATTGAAGCAAGGCCCCTGGAAAATATCACAGGTGAACAGATGAAGAGGTTTGTCCTGAATAACATCATATGCAGATTTGGCATACCGATGGAGTTGGTAAGCGACAACGGGGTACAATTCGCGGGGAAGCCCTTCAAACCATGGTGTGAGCAGATGCACATCCGCCAACTCTTTACCTTAGTCACCCATGCCCAGAGCAACGGTTTGGTGGAAAGAGCAAATTAAAGTGTAATCAGAGGAATGAAGGGGAGGCTGGGCCAAAACCAGAAGGGATGGTTAGAAGAGTTGCCTTTCGTCCTATGGGCTTACAGAACCACCCCTAAGGTCTGTAACGAGGAGACCCCCTTCAGCCCGTGCTCCTCACCTTTTCTTCGATTTCTCTCAATTCCGGTAAGATCTCACCCTAAATCTTGTACTTTCTTAATCTACACGCACACCTACACCTTTCTATCTTTTGAATCTTAACTTTTAACCGAGAAATCACTAGATTTGAGGTGTTCTAGGATGACATCATCATGGTGTTCTTATGAACTTCATGTTTTGGCTTCAATCCACCAAGAATAACTTAGATCTAACCGATTTCCACACGAATACACAAAGATCTTTCATAGATCTAAACATAAACATAATGAAAAAGGATTGAAAGATGGTTTCTAACTTTCTTTCAACTCTTTTACACTCAATGCACTCAAAACCGATAGAATCGGACCTTGCGCTAGTCTTCTACTTATTCTTAGTGTTGTGCTAGCCCAAGATCTGGATTCTACTCACGACACCACCGATTTCGGATTAACCAGGAACAACCATCTTGAACCAGTTAACTGGTCGAACTAGGGTGATTCCTGTTTGATCGGGTCACTTGGGTCAAAATGGGTTCTGTTGGTTAACACGTTGTAAAAATGTCTCAATAAAAGCAACAGACAATCAAAACGGCCAAGTGAAAGGCGAACGAAACGACCAGCATGGAGTGCTATCCGACCGGACTAATGTCCGAATGGATAAGCCACCCGAGCGACTAGGCCATCCGAACGGCTTACACCTTGGGTCCCACACTTAACCAACTTTATCTGAAGTTTGAGTATTGAACGAATCGCTATCCGATCGGACTACCAATCCGACCGGATTACTCTTCGGATCATGAGATACTTGGACTTTAACACTTAAACAATTTTCAACATATTCAATGCATTAAGGATGCCACCCGACCGGACAACCTGTCCGATCGAGTGACAACCTGCTGTGGATTTGTTCTCACTAAGTAACCTCGCCATTTGAGTCGTCGTCCGACCGGATAAATCATCCGAGCAGATTGTCGTCTGCACTACTGATCGTCCGATCGACCGACTTGAAAGGTAGAGATACTTCAATGTTTTCAAAATGCTACAACGAAA
Source organism: Helianthus tuberosus (assembly GCA_030545235.1). Lineage (NCBI taxonomy): Eukaryota > Viridiplantae > Streptophyta > Magnoliopsida > Asterales > Asteraceae > Helianthus > Helianthus tuberosus. The sequence goes on along the minus strand of JARYGA010054931.1, from coordinate 46,976 downwards.
ACTTCAAAGAACAAGCCATCATACACAAACACATTCTTCTCAAAGGAAGAAACAATCCACTCAAATAGTCATCCGACCAGACAACCTGTCCGACCGGATGACCATCCGAACGGATTGTCATCCATACAACTGGACCATCCGGTCGGATTACCAATCCGACCGAGCTGCTGTCCGAGTCATTTACACCTTGCATCGTTTTACGCGTCACTTATCGTTATGCTACCAATTTATTTAGGCTAATCTTACTCTCTAAGCGCTCCCTTAAATCCATTCATCGCTGTGAGTATACTCGATCCCTTTTACTTTATGCACTTTTGGGTGTTACATACGTTACGAATATTCAAATCACAACAAACACACTACTCAATATTACTTGAACCCTAACCGTGAATGCATGTTATACGTGGCTTATGAATGCTTGTTTGTTATGTTTACACATGGAATGCTGTCTACCTGCCTTAGCAACGATAGTACTATAGTTTGGACTCAGCACCTGTTCGAAGGGGTTGTTAAGGACAATTACTTGCATGGATTACGGTGGTAATCATGTATTACGAACTGCCTCAGGCAGTTAACCCGCAGTCATTGGTATCGATGGATCTATGTCGATAACTAACGTGCTTCATTTCACTATGTGTACGTGCTGGTTATGCGTAAACGAAATTCGAACTCTATATGCTATTATCAAACTTGTATGCTCACCTTTACATTATATGTATTGACTTTATTTTAACGTATGTGACAGGTGCTTAGGATGCACATCTGCTAGGAAATCGAGGCTAGAATAAGGCTCTAGAGGCCAACAAATAGTTGTCTGTACAAATTGAATCAAGGGTCTCTAGAAGCAGATAAACAATTGCTCTATTTAAATCTGAGTTGTCGGAATAGAACTATTTGCCTAGATTTCTGTCTGTAATAATTTGTTTACCTTTTGAGACATGGTATGGGACATGTTACTTTAAATTGATTGGTAATGATAATTGTTATGGAAACTTCCGGACAATCTGTTTCGCTCAGTGCCATGCCCCGATGTTTCCGCCATCGGTTGGGGTGTGACAGATTGGTATCAGAGCCATAACTATAGGGAATTAGGCAAGACACGACCTAGTCCGGGTCGATGTCTTAGAGACCTAGTCTATAGTTAGGAACCACAGACCGACTTGTGCATATCCGTTAGGGATTATGTATGAGCTTGCTATTTCTCGCTATTCTCGCTTATGCTACACTATCACTGCACTCGAATTTTCAACTATGAAAGAGCAACTAAGTCAAGATTAGGTGTGAAAACCGCAAACTCTCGACTAAAGTTGCTAATCAACCCGCATTTTATCTACAAATGGGGAGAATTATGCCAAATCAAGAGTGAAATCCGTATTTTAATGAATAATCTCCTCTATTTTATTAAAAACAGGAACGAAGTTGTTAAGCTAGGGGTGAAACCCTAACCTTGACGACTTGTTCCGCTCATTTTACAAAACTCTCACCAAAGTCTCGACGGACTCCAACGACCTGAAGTCACGATATGGCTAACGGGATGCGTGCCCAACGCCCAAGAATCGAGGCAAGGGTACTACCCCGAAGGTCAAATGTGTACAACAAGCCCTTGAGAATAGTCGAAACACTTTGGTTAGTCGAAGTCTGATAGCCGCAGACAATCCATTTCTCGATTTTTATGTGTTTCGATTCTGATCCCGCAACTGTTGACTCTGATGATTCGCCGATTTTATGTGCTTATATGTGTGTTTACCTGTTTATGTGTTTAAATTTTGGGGATTTACTCGATTTTTGCTTTCACTTCGATCGAAACACACAACTCGCACCGCATTTCTATCCCAAAACGCCAACAAATCGCTAAGTGGTGGACGACCTTATGCTATACTATATGCTAATACTACGCTAATCGATATACTAAACCGCGATCGCTATATTCGAACACTCGCAACTATGATCGATAGGTTTCTGTATTCTGAGGCAGTCAGAATGCTCTACTTGTCTCTATATGCTCCTATGTGCCTCTGTGATTACATGCGTATGTGCTTCTGTGATTCTGTGTTCTACATGCTTATGTGCTTTTGTGTTTATATGAATCTGTGATTAGGTGCCTATGTGTTTATGTGATACGTGTTACATTGAGTGTTCCTAAGCTTTAGTAAGTAGTAGACGTGTGAGGTGAGATTCGAATACGTTGTGTTGAGTCCTGTGACGATGTCTATTGCAGACGATGTCATCTGGATTCCGCCACTCATCACTTTCTCGTCAAGAAAAGAGAGACAAATCTCTTGCTGCTATCATTGCTAAACAAGTAGCAAAAGCTGTAAGTGATGTCTATGAGAACGTCAGCAAATCATCTAAGGAGTCGAGAACCGAAGCTCCTAAAGCTACCACCAAAGCTCCCTTCAATTTTAAACAATTCAAGTCCTGTGGGCCAAAGGAATTCATTGGCGAGGAAGGCCCTACAGCGTTGTTCCAATGGTTTGATTCCATTGAGGTCACACTGCGACAGAGCGGTTTCCCCGACGACCTCCGCACTCTAAACGCTACCGGCGTCTTCCAGTCCCGCGCATTAACCTGGTGGACGGCCGAGAGAAACAAGCGGGGAAACGATGCAGCCTACGGTTTATCGTGGGATGAACTCAAGGAGGTCATGCTGGAAGAATTCTGCCCTCCTCATGAGCGCCAAAAGTTAGAAGATGAATTCTGGCACATCAAGCAGAAGGAAGGTGAAAATGATGCTCTCACTGCTCGCTTCAAACAACTTAGCATCATCTGCCCCGACCAAGTCAAGACTCCAGACATGGCAATTAAGAAGTATATCCGAGCCCTGCCTGACTGTGTTGCAGATTTCGTGCAAGCGGCTAAGACTAAGATGATAGAAGAGACTTACCTACTGGTCGCTGAAATCAACGACAAGCAGGTCAAGGCTGGTGTTGGGATAAAACTTCAAAACACCTGCATCAAGCTATCACCGCCGCACCAACTGCTGAAACCACCACCGCATCGAGCAACAAGAGGAAGAACAAGAGAAAGAACAAATCCAGCAACAAGAACTGTGCGATCACTGCTACACCAATTCAAGTTGTACCAGCCCAACAGCGTCAAGTAGCGGGGCCTGTGGCAAATGCACCGCTTGCCAAGCGTGCATACACTGGGCCACACCCGCTTTGCCCTACTTGCACCTACCACCACCCGACTACCATCGCTTGCCGTTTTTGTGCTCATTGCAATATGTACGGCCATTTCACTACCAACTGCCGTGCTCGGCAAGCTCCTGCTCATCAAGCTCTACTCACCGCCCTTCAGGGTCAACAAGCTCCTCCGGCACCCGCGGTCAACGCCAGAGCCTGCTTTGCATGTGGCGATCCTAACCATTTCGCCAATATGTGCCCAAACAGGGTTGTGAAACAAGAGCGCCAGCAGCAGCAGCAACACCAAGAGCAACAGCAACAAGCAGCACGTGCACGAACTTTCAACATCAACGTGCGCCAAGCCCAAGCCGACAACAACGTGGTCAATGGTACATTCCTTGTGAATGGTATTTTTGCTTCGTGTTTATTTGATACTGGAGCCGATAATTGCTTTGTGTCGTTCAAATTCGAGAAGCTCCTTAGTCGTAAGCGCTCCCAACTCTCCTCGACGTTCGATGTTGAAGTCGCTACCGGGAGAACTGTCGCCGTAAATTCCGTTCTCCGTGATTGTACCCTTGAGCTCAACAATCACATCTTCCCAATCGACCTTATTCCGATGCAACTCGGAAGTTTTGATGTCATAGTAGGCAAGGACTTTCTTCGCGAAAACTATGCTGAAGTGGTATGTTTCGACAAGATGATTCGATTCTCGCTCGCGAATGGTGATTTACTGTGTGTCTATGGCGAAACTGCTTCGAAGGTCTCAAGCTAATGCATGTGTCCAAGCTAGCAAGTATCTCCGCAAGGAATACAGAGCTTTCTTGGCTAAGATTGTAGTAGCGGAGAAGGAAAAGAAAGAACGACCTGGTGTAAACGATGTCCCAGTGGTTCGAGAATTTCCTAACGTTTTTCCTGAGGATCTTACCGGACTACCACCAAGTCGTGATATCGACTACCGTATCGACCTCATTCCTGGAGCCAACCCTATTGCTAAAGCTCCTTATCGACTCGCACCGTCCGAAATGCGTGAACTCTCAAACCAACTCCAGGAATTACTTGAGAAAGGCTTTATTCACCCGAGCACCTCTCCTTGGGGCGCGCCAGTCCTTTTCGTCAAAAAGAAGGATGGGTCGTTCAGGATGTGCATCGACTATCGGGAGTTGAATAAGTTAACTATAAAAAACCACTATCCCCTACCCCGCATCGACGATTTGTTTGATCAGCTACAAGGTGCTACGTGTTTCTCGAAGATCGACCTACACTCAGGCTATCATCAACTACGCATTCAAGAGGAGGATATACCCAAAACCGCATTTCGCACTCGATACGGCCACTACGAATTCGTTGTTATGCCCTTTGGTTTAACCAACGCACCCGCGGTTTTCATGGATCTAATGAATCGCGTGTGTAAACAATACCTCGACCGTTTCGTCATCGTATTCATCGACGATGTCTTGATCTATTCCAAATCGAAAGCCGAACACGCGCAACATCTACGTTTGGTTCTCGAGCTACTCCAGGGGAATCGACTCTATGCCAAGTTCTCCAAGTGTGAATTCTGGTTAGAGGAGGTTCAGTTTCTGGGCCACATTGTTAATAGTCAAGGTACTCACGTCGATCCTGCGAAGATTGAAGCTGTTAAAAGTTGGATTACACCTAAGAACCCGTCTGAATTCCATTCTTTTCTTGGACTAGCGGGCTATTATCGACGATTTATCGAAGGATTCTCAAAGATCGCAGTGTCGCTTACCGCTCTCACGCAAAAAGACAAGCCTTTTGTTTGGGGAACTGAACAAGAGTCTGCCTTTTGAACCCTTAAGCACATGCTTTGCAATACTCCCGTTCTCACGTTACCCGACAGAAATGATAATTTGATTGTCTATTGTGATGCTTCCAACCTGGGTCTTGGTTATGTCCTTATGCAACGAGACAAGGTTATAGCTTACGCATCTCGACAGCTCAAAATCCACGAAAAGAACTATACCACCCATGATCTCGAGCTAGGCGCCGTTGTTTTTGCGTTAAAGATTTGGCGACACTACCTTTATGGTACAAAGTGTACGATCTTCACCGATCATAGAAGCCTACAACATATCTTTAATCAGAAGGAACTTAATATGCGTCAACGCCGATGGGTAGAACTTCTCAACGATTACGACTGTGAGATTCGTTATCACCCAGGCAAAGCAAATGTTGTTGCCGACGCACTCAGCAGACGGAGCTATTTGCTCAGCACTCGTAACGTCCAAGCCCAATACGATCTCGAAACCCTCATTCGTGAAGCTCAGCATGCATGTTTTAATGAACGCACTCTGAAGAAGGAAAGAATCTACCACGATGGAGCCCAGCTTGTGAATAAGTCGAATGGGATATTCCACTTTTTGGACCGAATTTAGATCCCTAAACGGACCGAATTGCGACAGATTTTAATGGACGAAGCCCACAAATCCCGGTATTCTATTCATCCCGGTGCCGACAAAATGTACTAGGACCTTCGCTACAAGTACTGGTGGCCTGGCATGAAAAGGGATATTGCTCTCTACGTTGGAAAATGCCTAACTTGTGCAAGAGTCAATGCTGAACATCAAAGGCCCTCTGGCTTACTCGAACAACCACCTATCCCTATGTGGAAGTGGGAGAGTATAGCCATGGACTTCATAACAAAACTTCCGCACACGTCATCAGGTCACGACAGCATCTGGGTTGTTGTTGACCGACTGACCAAATCAGCGCACTTTTTGCCAATACGGGAAGACTACAAGGTAGAACGATTAGCCCGAATCTACACCGACGAGATCATTTGTAATCATGGGACGCCTCGCGACATCATCTCTAACCGTGATGCTCGGTTTACCTCGCGACTGTGGGAAACGTTTCAAACGGCTCTCGGTACATCGCTTAATCTAAGTACCGCTTTCCACCCTGAAACCGACGGTCAGACTGAAAGAACGATTCGTACTCTTGAAGACATGCTCCGTTCGTGAGTCATAGACTTCGGTGGTAATTGGGATAAATACCTGCCATTAGTCGAATTCTCGTATAACAACAGTATCATTCCAGCATTCAAATGGCACAATTCGAGGCTTTATACGGAAGAAAATGTCGATCGCCCATTGTGTGGCACGAGATCGGTCACTCGCAATTAACCGGTCCTGAGCTATTACAAGAAACGACAGACAAAATTTTCCAAATTCGAGATAACCTGCTAAAATCTCGGAATCGTCAGAAAAGTTACGCCGATAGACGACGCAAGCCCCTTGAATTTGACGTTGGTGACTACGTACTCCTAAAGGTTTCACCTTGGAAGGGTGTGGTCCGATTTGGCAAGAAGGGAAAGCTCGCGCCTCGATATGTTGGACTCTTTAAGATTCTGGAAAGGATGGGCAAAGTGGCTTACAGACTCGAACTACCGGAGGAACTTAGCAACGTTCACCCGACTTTCCACGTCTCAAACCTCAGAAAGTGCCTGGCCGACCACGACTTACATGTTCCATTAGAGGATCTGCAAGTGAACGAAACATTACACTTCGTGGAAAAGCCTGTCGAAATCATGGATCGCCAAACCAAGCAGCTCAGACACTCGCGCATTCCTATTGTGAAAGTCCGATGGGAAGGCAAACGAGGCGCAGAGTTCACTTGGGAACTCGAAAGCGACATGAAGGCAAAATATCCGCAGTTGTTTGTTACGGCTTCGAACTAATTTTGGGACGAAATTCCCTCAACTAGGGGAGGCTGTAACACCCCGTGTTTTCAAAAGTCAAAGTCAAAGTCAAGGTCAAAGTCAACGACCGATTTCGCGCGACTTGACTTGTAGTGAATTTCTTTTATATGTTTACTTTAGTTGTATTATGTGGAGTAAGTGTCAATAATTACAATAATCGACGTGTGTTAATCGCCATCTAATCGACTTACGACTGTGAACTATAGGAAGTAACAATGCGATAAAGCTAACCAAATGATAATCAAACTATGCTAATCAAATCGACATCCAATCGTACTCGCAACTCGAAATATGCAATTTGATTATTGTTATACGTGTGTGTGTGCCTTATGTGTTACTTGTGCATGTTTAAATTATGTATGTGTGGGAATCGAAACTCGAAACGCAATCGAACTCAATCGAAATCGAACTATGATAATTAGTGGAGAAGGGACAGTGCTAGATATGAATAGTTGGGATTAAAAGTAATTTGAATAGGAAACTATACCGCATCGAATCGCTCGCAATCAAAATCGAAACTTCAAAAATCGTCGCGCCGAACACCTGAACCAAGTGCCATCCGGCCGGATAAGCCATCCGACCGGGCTGCCACTTGGTCATGGTGCCAGGATACCATCCGACCGAGATGACATCCGACCGGACAAGTCATCCGGGCGAGATGCCATCCGACCGGCCAACACTTTCCTCTTTGGGTAACTCTATAAATACCCTTGTTACTCTCAAACTTTCTACTTTTGGAAACTCTCTGACCGACCAGCCCGTGCTCCTCACCTTTTCTTCGATTTCTCTCAATTCCGGTAAGATCTCACCCTAAATCTTGTACTTTCTTGATCTACACACACTCCTACACCTTTCTATCTTTTGAATCTTAACTTTTAACCGAGAAATCACTAGATTTGAGGTGTTCTAGGATGACATCATCATGGTGTTCTTATGAACTTCATGTTTTGGCTTCAATCCACCAAGAACAACTTAGATCTAACCGATTTCCACACGAATACACAAAGATCTTTCATAGATCTAAACATAAACATAGTGAAAAAGGATTGAACGCACTCAAAACCGATAGAATCGGACCTTGCGCTAGTCTTCTACTTATTCTTAGTGTTGTGCTAGCTCAAGATCTGGATTCTACTCACGAGACCACCGATTTCGGATTAACCAGGAACAACCGTCTTGAACCGGTTAACTGGTCGAACTAGGGTGATTCCTGTTTGATCGGGTCACTTAGGTCAAAATGGGTTCTGTTTGTTAACACGTTGTAAAAACGTCTCGATAAAAGCAACAGACAATCAAAACGGCCAAGTGAAAGGCGAACGGAACGACCAGCATGGAGTGCTATCCGACCGGACTACTGTCCGAACGGATAAGCCACCCGAGCGACTAGGTCATCCGAACGGCTTACACCTTGGGTCCCACACTTAACCAACTTTATCTGAAGTTTGAGTATTGAACGAATCGCTATCCGATCGGACTACCAATCCGATCGGATTACTCTTCGGATCATGAGATACTTGGACTTTAACACTTAAACAATTTTCAACATGTTCAATGCATTAAGGATGCCACCCGACCCGACAACCTGTCCGATCGAGTGACAACCTGCTGTGGATTTGTTCTCACTAAGTAACCTCGCCATTTGAGTCGTCGTCCGACCGGATAAATCATCCGAGCGGACTGTCGTCCGCACGACTGATCGTCCGATCGACCGACTTGAAAGGTAGAGATACTTCAATGTTTATAAAATGCTACAACGAAAACTTCAAAGAACAAGCCATCATACACAAACACATTCTTCTCAAAGGAAGAAACAATCCACTCGAATTGTCATCCGACCGGACAACCTGTCCGACCGGATGACCATCCGAACGGATTGTCATCCATACGACTGGACCATCCGGTCGGATTACTAATCCGACCGAGCTGTTGTTCGAGTCATTTACACCTTGCATCGTTTTTTGCGTCACTTATCGTTATGCTACCAATTTATTCAGGCTAATCTTACTCTCTAAGCGCTCCCTTCAATCCATTCATAGCTATGAGTATACTCGATCCCGTTTTGCTTTATGCACTTTTGGGTGTTACATACGTTACGAATATTCAAATCACAACAAACACACTATTCAATATTACTTGAACGCTAACCGTGAATGCATTTTATACGTGGCTTATGAATGCTTGTTTGTTATGTTTACACATGGAATGCTGTCTACCTGCCTTAGCAACGATAGTACTATAGTTTGGACTCAGCACCTGTTTGCAGGGGTTGTTAAGGACAATTACTTGCATGGATTATAGTGGTAATCATGTATTGCGAACTGCCTCAGGCAGTCAACCCGCAGTCATTGGTATCGATGGATCTATGTCGATAACTAACATGCTTCATTTCACTATGTGTACGTGCTGGTTATGCGTAAACGAAATTCGAAATCTATATGCTATTATCAAACTTGTATGCTCACCTTTACATTATATGTATTGACTTTATTTTAACGTATGTGACAGGTGCTTAGGATGCACATCTGCTAGGAAATCGAGGCTAGAATAAGGCTCTAGAGGCCAATAAATAGTTGTCTGTACAAATTGAATCAAGGGTCTCTAGAAGCAGATAAACAATTGCTCTATTTAAATCTGAGTTGTTGGAATAGAACTATTTGCCTAGATTTTTGTCTGTAATAATTTGTTTACCTTTTGAGACATGGTATGGGACATGTTACTTTAAATTGATTGGTAATGATAATTGTTATGGAAACTTCTGGACAATCTGTTTCGCTCAGTGCCATGCCCCGATGTTTCCGCCATCGGTTGGGGTGTGACACCCTACAGGGTCGTGTGGGCTAATGGTAAAGGGACTTGCAAACTGGAGACACTCAAGGGGAAGGAGATTCCAAGGACCTGGAATCTCAAGCAACTACAGAAGTACTACATATGAAAAGGAAACTTATTCCCAGGAAGGGACTAGTAAGGATGGCTCAGAAGCCACTTTTGTAAAACCTACTTTTGGCTAAGGCTTGTCTCCAAAAACACCTTTTGTAGAATCATATACTGGGGGCCCAGGCCCCTCAACACATATGATAATGAACGATCCTTTTTTTTCTCTTAGCATTGCGGGTAAAGCACTAAGGCAGACGTGCCTAAAAACTGCAAACCCATCAACAACATACACACGTGTAAACTACTATGGTGAACATACTAAATGCCCGGCTACGGGGCAGGACGGGGTCGATACGGCCCAAGAGAAACAGACATACAGTTAAAAGACATAATCACTAATTATGAACTTGTCTAGGAATCACTCCCTCACAAATGATCCAGATTTGTAAATAGACTACAAGTCAAATGTACAGAGACACACTAAAACATTTGTAAACGGACTACAAATCAAGTGTAAAGAGACACACTAAAACATTTGTAAACAAACTGCGAAATAAGTGTACAAAGACACACGAAAGCATTCACAAACGAACTACAAGTTAAGCACACTAAAATGTTCGTAGACAAAACACAAACCAGGTATACGAAAACATACAAACATATCTGCAAACAAGCTGCAAATCGAACACATGGAGACGCACACAAACGTCTATAGACACACTCCAACCCAGCTTCCATGCTTCGGCAGGTCCTGAAGAAAAGAAACAGTCCAAGGCGAGGATACGGAGGCAGGTAGCTCCTGAGCTATCAACAAACAAATCACGACACCTGCAGGTAATAAAGCAACACAAAACCAACAAACAAAGATACACCAAAGATCATAACATCATAAGCTAAGTACAAAAGCATGGCATAGTTAGATACTGGGAAGGCCCCAACACAAAAGCCTTCCCAATAACCAAAAAACAACAATATCTAAGGTGCATAGTGATAAGTGTCAAGTTACAACCATATCGAACAACCATTGTTTTAAAAAAAAGTTACGGAGAAGCATCTCCAGATAAAGACTTGGGTGAAGAAGGTCCGGCAGGAGAAAGCAGGGCCTTGAGTTCGTCAATGGACATCAGGGGTCTCTCAAGAATCTTCTCAAGCAGGGTAGGAGTTTTCTCGCCAAATTCTTTGTCTAGCTTGGACAACTGCTTTTTGGCCTTCGAATTGTAAAGAGGAGTTTCTTTCCTTTTCAGCCCTTGGGAAGAATGAGCATACCCATCCTTCAGACCTACCTGATAGCCCATGTCCCTATAAGCCCTGTAAATCCTCTCAAGGCTACCTTTGAACTCCTCGGACTGGGAGACAGCAGAAACGAATAACCCAAATCCTTGAGTAATAAGCCAGTAGCGTTCCTGAGCCAACTTCTATCCTCAATTCATCCACCTGCTGCAGCATACCAGCCCCCCTAAAAAACCCCTCACAAAGAGACATGCTATACTGATCGTCAAGGATATCAGGGTTCAAAGCGAAATTCATAAATTTGTGAGGAGGGGGAACAACATGATCCAAGAAGTCCCGAGCAGTCTCGGGGGTTCCTACGACAGTGGATGTGGTTATCTTCCATTTAGGGACATATGGAACCGGGAGGCCCTCAGCAAACAAAGGAGCTAAAGGAGACCGGGAAGGAAGGTCCTCAGGATGAGAAGGTTTGCTGGTACCAGTAGCTTGAAGAGGAGAAATGTCAAAAGCAGGGTTGACACGGGCAACACTAACTTCAGGAGCCTTGTCCTTGACCCAAGAGAAATCAGGAGCAGGAGGAATTACAATCGGAGCTTTGGAACTCTCCTGTTTAAACAAAGAAAAAGAAGCAAGAAAAAGTCAAAACACTTATGCTAAAGAAACAGGACAAAGTAAGAAGGGAGGACTCACCAGCAGACACTCACTAACAAGGCTAGAAGACCTCAAGTGCTTAGACAAAGAGCCCTTGGTGCCAACAGGGGGAATTTCATAGGCAACTTTGGTGGCAGGAAAGGGTTTTTGACCACAAGCACTCGGAGCCTCAACCAGATATTTCGAGGGGCCGGGGCCGCTTTAGGACTGCTGGTCTGAGCTATCTTCCGCTTACGAAGCAAGCGGCTCTCCAAGTCCTCATCATCTTCATCATCACTCGAGCCTTTCACCCGGAGGGAACCCCGGGAGTCCCCTGGCTCCTCAGAAGAAGCCTTCTCACCCCTCTCTACAGCAACAGAATCTTCGACATGAACAGAACTCCCCGTCCCAGGGGCCTTCTTCTCTAAAGCTCGGCTCATATCCAGATCAACCTTATCACCCACCATAAACTTGATGTCTCTACAGTCTCCTTGAAGTAAGCCCCATAATGTCATCTCTGCATAAAATCAGCACTAGAGATGACTGAACGAAAAGGCAAACAAAAACAAGAAAACAAGCATAACAATCCAGGAATAGAAATACCTTTTTCCTAAAGAAGGCTTTTGGACGGACATAATAGAGAGGACTCAGGTCCCCCATAGCCAAGACCCCCTCAGGAAACGTAAAGGCTCTGGTTGGGTTTTCATACATCCTCCTCCACTGAACTATCTCATCCGCAGACAAGGCCAGGACACTATCCTCAATGGGTGCCTTCGGATCCCTCAATGGAGGCGACTCCAGCATCATCGCGGCTGAAACAAAGATGAACCTATTCTTCCATTCCGTCGAATAGGTAGAAGTGGGCATGAAAGAATAGCAAGGAGGAGAGACACTGTCTTTTCTCTTAGCAAAGGTAAACCAATCATCATCAGACACCAGCTTATAGAACATACAAAAGAGAGGCACTGATGGTTCACCGGCGACCGCCACACATGACAACTCGAAGTGCACGACCCTCATGAACGCTAAAGGATGCAGTTGAGAAAAGTGAATACCAAAGTGTTTCAGAAGATCTACCTTAAAAGCCGACAAAGGGTAACGGACACCACAAGAGGAAAACGACAGAGTGTAGATGACGATCCTTTCCGAATAACATTCAGCCTGATCATCCGGTCCAGGGAGGGTCGGAGAAAACCGTTCCGGAATTTGATAGGTGTCCACAAAGATCTCAAGGTCTTTCACCGTTAACACTGAGCGTATTGAAGAACGTCCAGTACGACTCATTTTGGGAAGATGATCGGAGAATTTTGAAAAAGTGTAAGGGAAGTTAAGAGGAAATGAAGAGATAATAGGGGTTTTTAATGGAGGCAACTGACAAGAAGTGGTAACCGTTTAATCAACTTATTCAAAATTGAAAACCGATTTGGGGCACTTGCAGCATGAAAGCCATCCTTGTCCGTTGACAATTAATATTTTTAGATCCTCGAGAACCGTCGAGAGGCGCGTCATCATTAGAAAAAAAAGGGGCCCACTCCTATAGCCTAATTGGATAACCCCACAAAGACAAGGTCATTGGGACTCAGCCCCGGATCATGAGACTCGAGTCTCAGAACCAGGGACTAGAGATGACTTAATGGCGGGCCTCGTTGGTAGCCCAACACAACCCATCTTGGGCTTCTTTCGTTTGGGCCCACTAGTAAGCCCAATCCTCATACCTTCTCTCAAAGGGTATAATAATATAAATGAGCGGGAAACTGAAGAGGATCCAAGAAACTGCAGAATGCAATAAATGCATGACTGATAGAGAAGGAAAAGTGGCCGGAAAAGGAAGTACACCAAGTTGGGTGCATTTAATGAAGTCCATGATCTTGCCGTTGGCACTCAGACACGTGTCTGAGTTCCCCAAGGCTGCCAAGAAGCCGTTAGATGATTCGGCTATGATTCCCAAGAGAGATAAGTCACTCCCTTTATATAAGGAAGGTAACCTCTTCGAGAAAAGGACAGAAAAATCCCCCCTTATTGAATGCATTGTGGCCGCATTTATTCTGATAACCTCGGATAGCATTTACTCATATAGATTTACTCGTTTACACTAGAATTCACACCAAGGAGAATATTCCGACGACAACACCCATCGGAATAGGCTTCTCGTTATCTCCGGCAAGTTCACTTACTCTCACGCCGGAGCTTGGTCACGGATTCCCCCTCTGGGGTCCTCCGTGACGAGGCTAACGGTTTTCTTTCTTGTAGGAAGGAAAGACAGGACTCCTACAACGTCAACGAGACTCTTTAACCGTCATCAGTGACCTGAGGGCTCGACATATGGCAAAAGAGATATGTAAGGGGATATGGAAACAGCAGATGGATATTATATGATGTTGTGTTGAGTGTGCATATTCAGGGTGCATCTACATTGAGAGAGATTCTTGGGGATTCTATAGCTTTTTGTGAATTATGAATGTTTGTTGAAGCTCGATAAATAAACTGGTTCTTTGTATGAGGAGAGAGAGGATAAAATTATAATACGTTTTATCTATATATATATATATATATATCTTTATCTTGTGTACACAGTAGTCCCTACATATAAGTTATCTACACAATAGTCCCTGGAAGAAGAAATAACAAAAATGCCCACATATTCAAGGCACATGATCATACTTAACAAAAAAAATTAACTGAGTTGGCGCTAAAGGACATTCCGTGCAGCATTTTGAAACATTAAGTACAAAACTCATCAATTTTAAAGACAGAGGACACCACCTGAAATTTGGTATAAAGAAAAAGGATAAAACTTGTAATTCACTCTAATTATAACAAAATACTTGAAACTGATATTTATTCTTTAATATGATAGGCATAAAAATTATATTTTATTTTTTAAAGTCAAATTCAGCCTGAGTTGACCTACTAGATCCGATTCTAGCCGAGGTTGACCGCGTTTCATCGATTCCGAGTAATTAGGCGGAGTTGAAGAAAGTCGTCTTGACAGCCTATCTTGGAGCGATTACTCGTAGAGTATTCGGACTTGAAAACCTTATTTTACAACCATGACCTAAATAACATCTAAAATTATATTTGCAATGATTTAAACTCACACTATAAGGATATATTGTAATCTAATACAAAAATGAAACATTAAACCACTAAATCACATATGGAATATACTCAATATCCCATTACACATGCTATCTAGAAATTCTATCGAAGTTATAAAATATGTTTAGTTCACTATGGTATTATCTAAATTATACAAGACAACCAACCAACACAAATATTCACCCAAAACTGGTTAACCATAAAGATTTAATCAAACGTAAGCTTGTATGAAACCTAATTTATTAATCAATTGGAAGCTAGCATGGATGGTAACATATAACTAAACCGATAGAGTTAGTATCTCAAATGATCTTATACCGAATAGTTAAATTAACACTAAATGATCCTCGTATGTATTTAACGTAAACTAATCTAGAAATTCTACCAAGTGATCTTAAGAAGCGACATTGTCACAACTATCGCCACACGATTGATCATATAACCTAACGCAAACTAATCTTGTATCAGCTAGATATGTCTTTTTACTAACCTCTAGGAAAGGTAACCAAATTATTAGCATCACGACTTTATATCACATAGAAAGGATACCAAATTTAAATTGATAATTAGAACAACTAATAAATATTAGAGTAAACTTCTGTTTTGCTCCCTTTGGATTGGTCGATTTAATGTTTTTGCCATATAATCCTTTAAAACGAACATTTTACTCCCTAATCTAAATAACTTATCTCTATTACACTCCCCGCCCCAAACGACGTCTGTTTAAAACGTTAAAACACAGTCATGCGCCCCTCATGTGAGGGGCAAATCCGTCCTTTCCTAAGTTCAGTATTATTAAAACGTGGCAGATAATTATACACCTAATCACTCCTACAAAAAGGTAAACACACACAAGAGAAACATTACACACACAAACAAGATGAACACATATTTCACCGCATTAGCCAAACCCGAAAACCCAGTGATCGATCGCAACCCACCCTTCACCAAAACCATCGGCAACTTCAACACTCTCGACTACCTCCGCTTCACCACCATCACCGGCATCTCCGTCACCGTCGGCTACCTCTGGTCTCCTATCCCCTTCTTAACCCATTATTATTATTATTATTATTATTATTATTATTATTATTATTATTATTATTATTTTTATTTTTTTATTTTTTTTTTAATTCAATCTCTGTCTAATCTTATCATTAACTTAAGATCTCGGTTCATTTTTTACAGGAATAAAGCCCGGTATTAGAGGCCCATCGATGGTGAACGGAGGGTTGATCGGAGTTATGAGTGGGTTTATGTATGCTTAACAAAACTTTGTTGGACGCTTGATGGGTTTTTTCCTAATGATGGTGAGGTGGCTCGTTACAAGTAGTTTCATATTTTCCCCAATTTTTCAATCTAGGGTTTTGTTTTGTGAGATGAAATGAACATCTTACGGGTCAATTGAGCATATTGTGATGCTTTATAAGATACTGATATGCACGTTTTAATAACTGGATTCGTGTTGTTGATTTTGTTAGGAAAGGACAGATTTGCCCCTCACATGACGGGCACGTGACTGTATTTTAACATTTTAAATGGACGTCGTTTGGGGCGGGAAGTGTAATAGAGATACGTTATATAAATCAGGGAGTAAAATGTCCGTTTTTTAAGGATTGGGCAAAAGCGTTAAATCGACCAAACCACAAGAAGTAAAACGAAAGTTTACTCTAAATATTATAACTTCAAAAGAAAATTAATTAATCCTTATAAGTGTTTTGCATCCTCAATAAAAGTATCAAACGACTACATAAAAGTAGTTAAGAACAAAACTAAACTAAAGACATGTAACATACATGAATTTCGGGTTTTTAAAATGGAAAATGTCTAAGAATAATAATCAAGTTTTAAAAGTGTTCTAATTAGGTCACTCGTATCATTTTTGTCTCAATTAGATAACTTAACATACAAATCGAGTCATGTCCTAATTTCTATGTGTCAAGAAAAAAATGGAGCATAAGATGATGGGGTCGGATTATTTTAATATATAAAATTATATTTATTAAAAATAAAAACACTTTAACTACATTAAAAATTAACAATAAACAAGTTACAATCCACGTCGTCACTCGATGTTAGCATCAAATAAAATGGAAAAAAGAAACAAAAATCAACATCATCACGGTTACCTATGCAATGGATGAAAAAACCCCTTAATTTTAATGAAAAATGAATGTTGAGTGACTTGATTATAACACTTTTGAAACTTAAGTGATCTAATTTGAACACTTTTAAAACTTGGTTACTATTCTAGAAAGTTACCATAATCATTGTTGTGTATACAAATTGAATCGTTAATACAAATGTGGTTGTTTTACAATGTATTAGTTCATATAGCATCCACAATAAGAACCATTAAAAACACCTAAAAACATGTCCAGTCAGCTGCCACATCAGAAAAATACTCACCCTTCAAAAACATCAAAAACCCACCCAATAAGAAAACACAAAAACACTTAAAAATATTGCCACATCATCACCACCTTTTACAATTAATTTATCACCCAACCACCACCCTTTGGCCCCACCACCTGACAACATACTCGTTTTTAGTCATTATTCACCAAATATGCATCCCAAATACACATGGAAGAAATGATGTCCACAATAAGAAAAAATGGGTGAGGTGGAAAAATGTAAAAAACCACCCTCTAAATATGAGCTATTGTGGATGCTATATAACATTCTAGATCTTATGATCATGAACAAGATGCCCTATACAATTTAAACATCTAATTCAATTGACTTATTAGTTAGTTAATTAAATCTAGTTTTATTAAAATCCATAGTTTTTTAGATTAAACCGTAAGTATTTATAACTTGATAAATTAATTTAATAGTTTTGAATTAAGATTTATAATAATAAAAAGGGAAATTGGATTTAAATAATCCGAACTTTCACCTGTTGGCCAATAACACTCCGAACTTTCAGTTTGGCCAGCAGCACTCTCAACTTTCATCCTATTTTCCCAAAACACTCACAAACTAACATATCACTAACCAAGTTAGTTTTTAAGTTTTATTTATTACACAAACAGTCCCTATAGTTATAATTTACTAGTTTTAAGTTTTATTTATTACACAAACAGTCCCTGTAGTTATAAAAAAAATCATAAAAATTCAAAAAAAATTCAAAAAAATCAAAAAAAAATCTAAAAAAATAAAAAAAATCATAAAAAATCATAAAAATTCTAAAAAATATCAAAAAAATTCTAAAAAAATCATAAAAAACCGTTTCGACCCGTACCGTTTCGACGCGTACCGTTTCGACCCGGACCGTTTCGACCCGGACCGTTTCGACCCGTACCGTTTCCACCCGGACCGTTTCGAACCGTACCGTTTCGACCCGGACCGTTTCGACCCGTACCGTTTTCGACCCGTACCGTTTCGACGCGAACCGTTTCGACGCGTACCGTTTCGACCCGTACCGTTTTCGACCCGTACCGTTTCAACGGTACGCGTCGAAACGGTCCGGGTCGAAACGGTACGGTTCGAAACGGTACGGTTCGAAACGGTCCGGGTCGAAACGGTACGGTTCGAAACGGTCCGGGTGGAAACGGTACGGGTCGAAACGGTCCGGGTCGAAACGGTCCGGGTCGAAACGGTACGCGTCGAAACAGTTCGCGTCGAAACGGTACGGGTCGAAACGGTTTTTTATGATTTTTTTAGAAATTTTTTGATATTTTTTAGAATTTTTATGATTTTTTATGATTTTTTTTTTATTTTTTTATATTTTTAGAATTTTTTTGATTTTTTTTTGAATTTTTATGATTTTTTTGAATTTTTTTGAATTTTTAGATTTTTTTTTATTTTTATGATTTTTTTTATAACTACAGGGACTGTTTGTGTAATAAATAAAACTTAAAACTAGTAAATTATAACTACAGGGACTGTTTGTGTAATAAATAAAACTTAAAAACTAACTTGGTTAGTGATATGTTAGTTTGGGAGTGTTTTGGGAAAATAGGATGAAAGTTGAGAGTGCTGCTGGCCAAACTGAAAGTTCGGAGTGTTATTGGCCAACAGGTGAAAGTTCGGATTATTTAAATCCAATTTCCCTAATAAAAATAACAAAATATCTGTATATATAATGTCGCAAAAAAGGGCTAAAAGATATATAAATTTTCAAAGACCACTTTGGCAAATACGAAGTATATCATTCACAATATCATAAGCTATATATATTTAAAAATTTAAAAAAACTCTCCTATATATATATAGGGGTAGAGGTTCAACTAAGAATTTAATCTTCCCTAAGTTTCCTAAGAAGCAATCTTGAGCTTACATGTGGCAATCTCATTAATTTAGGTGAAAGGGTAATATTGGAAAATGCAAATTTCAAACAGATTTGTACTTAGTTTTAATCACACGATTTTCATTCCTTCTTTCATATTTTTCATTCATTCATTCATTGAGCTTCATCATCTGACCACATCTAATTCAATCGCAAATCTCAATCTCAATCCTGCTGAATCGTTCATCGTTTCATCGATTTGCCGGTACCTGCGAGATTGAGATCAATCCTGCTGAATCGTTCATCGTTTTCATCGATTTGCTGGAACCCTAGCTCCTCTTTTCATTCATTGATTTGTTGATTTATCCTCCTCTATTTTAATGATGTCTACTACTGTCGATGGTAAAATACCTTCTAGTTTTAATTTCATCTACTTTTTAGGTTTTTAGTTTTGATCTAAGTTGTGCTGGTTTTTATTTAAAAGTGTAGTTCTGAAGTTGTGCTGGTTTTTTGAAGTTGTGCTGGTTTTTTTATATTACATCATATTTTAAAGTGTAGTTTTGTAAAGTTGTGCTGATATCTTTTATTTTGTGCTAGTTTGCCTGGTAAAGTTGTGCTGGTTTTTATTTAAAAGTGTAGTTCTGAAGTTGTGCTGGTTTTTTTATATTACATCATATTTTAAAGTGTAGTTTTGTAAAGTTGTGCTGATATCTTTATTTTGTGCTAGTTTGCCTGGTAAAGTTGTGCTTGTTTTTTGTGCTGGTTATTGTTAAGTTTGTGCTGATATCTTTTATTTGTTCTGGTTTTTTGATTTGTTCAGGAGTTCGTATCTGTCCAACTACTGGTAATCAGTATTATACTCCTATTGTTCCAGATTCTTCCAAACCTGTAGTTGGTATGCATTTCCAGTCAATTGATTCTGCCTTTAATTTCTATAAGAAGTATGCTAAGTTATCTGGGTTTGAGGGTCGAAAGCATACTCAATCTTCAAAAAATGGTGTTGTGATTAGAAAGTACTTTGTTTGTGCGAAAGAGGGTTCAGAGACATCCTGTGCTGTTGACACGGTAAATGATAGTGTTGGTGCTGATAAAAAGTTAAATGACCGAAGGAGGAGACCTTCTAAACGTACCGGATGTAAGGCACACATCCGTTTGTCTTTAACTCCAAAAAATACTTATAGAATTTCTCATGTATTTGAGGAGCATAATCATTCTTTTGTTGATGAAGAGGATTATCATCTTTTAGCTTCGTCTAGAAAGTTGACATTCACTGAAGAGCAACTGCTTTCTGATTTTTCTGAGATGAATATTGGTCCAGTTAGGGCATTCAACCTTATGAGAAAGATTCGTGGTGGATTTGATAAGGTTGGAGTGACGTCTACTGATTGTAAAAATTTTAAAAGAGATATTAATTTGTTCATTGGAGAGTTTGATGTGGACATGGCTGTCCAACGTCTTATGAAGAAGAAGCTGTATTTGCCGAATTTTTCTTGTGAATTTTATTGTGATGAAAAAGGTTCTCTTGCTGGATTATTTTGGGCTGATGAAGAAATGAAACTGAATTATGAGGTCTTTGGGGATGTTATGTCTTTTGATGCTACGTTCCGTACGAACAGGTATTTTATTCATTTTTTGTAGATCATTTGTTCATATTTTTATTAAACTTGCACAATTCAGCAAGCAGTTGTAATATAATCAATTCAATTTTTAGGTATGACTTGGTATTTGTTCCGTTCACTGGAATCGATAATCATCGTCACAATGTCACGTTTGCTGGTTCTTTGTTAGCATCTGAAACTGCTGAATCATATAAATGGCTTCTTCAAAGTTTTTTGAAGGCTTTTGGTGTTGCACCTAAGGTGGTTGTGACTGATCAGGACGCTGCAATGAAAATTGCCATCCGAGATGTTTTCCCAGATACCAGACATCGTTTGTGTATGTGGCATATAATGATCAAAGTTTCTGAAAAGGTAACTTTCTTAAACCAGCACAGTTTTACAATGTTATAATTTTTTAAACCATCATAAATTAAACCAGCACACTTTTAGCATATAAACCAGCACACTTTAAACAATCCATTTAAACCAGCACACTTTAGCATATAAATCAGCACACTTTTAAACCAGCACACTTTGGCATATAACTCAGCACACTTTTAAACCAGCACACTTTCTTTAAACCATCACAGTTTAAGCATCATAGTTTAAGTTTATACATCAACTAGCACACTTTAACATATAAACCAGCACATTTTAGGATTTTTTTGCTGTTTTAATATACTAATTATTTTTTTTGTTATAGGTTGGTACTGAGCTATCACAAGATGAGGTTTTTAAAGATGATATATGTGCTGTTGTATGGACTGATGCTCTTGAACCAGCACAGTTTGAGACACAATGGTGTGATTTAATGATTAAGTACAACCTTACTAGTAACAGCTGGCTGTCTGATATGTACAACCTCAGATCAGATTGGATTCCTGCATACTATCGTCATGAACATATGTCCGGTCTTATGCGTACAACATCTAGGTCTGAGAGTGAAAATCATTTTTTTGGTCAATTAACCAACACAAAATTGTCATTAGTTGAGTTTTTGAGCCATTTTGATACTGCAATGGAATCTCAGAGGTTTAAGCGCAGCAAACGTGATCATGATACCAGATACACAGAACCTGCCATGAAAACCAATTATGAATTGGAACGGGAAGCTGTAAAGATTTATACTCGGGGGATATTTTTTGATGTTCAAGAAGAAATTCGACTTGCTTGCAAGAATTGTATGTGCAGGCGTGAAGAAGAAGTTGGTGATTCAATTAAGTTTTATATTCTACAGGTCAATCTTCCCGGCCTTCATGAGGTATTTATTTATACCTTTAGTAGCACAAACATGTTCTGCTTTTTACAATACATTTTAAGTAGCACAGTGATTTATATTTACAATTAGAATTTTACATATATAAACCAGCACACTTTGTTATAAACTAGCACAATATAAAGCATTTGTTATTTGTGTAGGTTCTTTTTACTCCTAAGGATATGGTAATTAAATGCAGCTGCAACTGATATGAGCAGTATGGTTTGCTATGTAGGCATGCCTTTTGTATTCTTCGTCTTTGTGGTATAAAGGAGTTCCCTAAAAATATGTTATGGGGCGTTGGACAAGAGATGTTGTTCCAAAAAAGACAAAAGTTTCGAGTTTTGATCAAAATGCTGCTGGTAATCAAGTTGAACGTGCTTCCAGCATTGTGCGTGAGATAATGACTGCAACTGAACATATTGTTAACCGTCTTGTTACAAATATTGACCTGTTATCGTTGTATAGAGACCAAGTGATCGAGTCGAAGTTGAAGGTTGATTCTGCTGACCTTCCTGCAGAATCACTTGACAAGAATGCAAGATTAGCTAATATTCTTCGTACTGATCAGCCATGTTCATCGTCTTCTGCTACCATTCTTCCACCTAGTGGTATTAGAAACAAGGGGTGTGGTTCAAACAAACGCTTAAAGTCTTTTCGTGAGGTATCATCTTCAAGAATATAAAAGAAACCTAAAACTAGAGGTTGTTTGATATGTGGAGGTCATGGACATAATAGTCGGACTTGTAAGATGAAGACTACTGTTGCTGATTCCCAGAAGAGCAGTTAGTCGTGTGTCTTTGGAAATCATGATATTTGGATTTGTTATTTTTTTCATTTCAGTTTGGATTTCTTGTATTCTTATTATGTTTACAACATTCAACCAGCACATTATTAGTTTTTGTTGATTTTTAAATGCAATTGTCAAGAATTTGATTTTTCAACTTTCAATATACCGTTTAAAACCAGCACAATTTTAAACTTTGTTCTTTAAAACCAGCACAATTATAAAACCAGCACAATTTTAAACTTCTTCTATGAAACCATCACATATTGTCATAGTGAAACCAACACAATATTAATTGTAAAACCAGCATAAAATTAACTTTCCTAATATAACTGTTAAAGCAGTACAATGTAATTGTTAAACCAGCACCATATTAATTGTTAAACCAGCACAAAATATTACAGACAACTACCAAACTAATGTTATATTGTTCAACCAACACAATCAATATTTGTTGTTCAATCTGTCATTGATTTTCGTTTCCGCATTTTTCTTGCATTCCTCTTTCTTTTCAGGCTCCATCTTCTCATACTTCTCTAACATTTCCATCATTTCACCTTTCGCTACGTTGATGTCGGATAAAAGTATGTTGCTTAAATACTTGTATCTCAGTTCAACCAACTCTTTGTCTTGTTCCGGTGACTCTTTCGACAGCCCACTATCCCATTCCTTTTTGCTCACATGCTTCCCTGTGTATGTCTCCATGTGTCTCATTGCAAAGACACCACAATCTACAAAGTTCTTTTCCGTTTGCCACGACATTTTCATTATTTCTGGTTCCAAGGGCGACATCTTTGGGTGCATTGTTGGGTATTCAACTTCAAGGTAATCACATACAATTTCTTTCTGTAATTTGAAAATTTTCAAAATCAAAATCCCTAAGCATCACAAATATAATTAAAATAAACAGCACAGAATTAATGGGCATCAATATATTACCACTCTTTTAGCACGTGTCATTTTTTGTGCTTTTGCTTTCCCTTTCATGTTGTCTATAATCTTGATGTCTTCTCCCTTGAAATCAAAACATATAATGTAGTAGTGCTTGTTTTGTAGTATTGGAATGAACAACATGTCCACTTTCCTAATACTTTCATACCTGGTAGTCATCAATGTCGCGGCAATGTTTTCTCTGAAATTTTGTGTGCAGGTCTTTTTGTTCAGTTTTGGTTTGAAATTGTTTTCTCCCTGCACAGAAACCAGCACAATGTGTTATAAACCAGCACCAGCACAATGTGTTATGAACTAGCACAATAATAGCATTTCATATATTAGACTAACCACGCCCCGCTTGCGGTATGCGCATATAATGTATATATGTGTGGGCCATCGGGGGGCAAAAGTAAAAGTGCACTAATTTTAACGTTATTTTACTAATTTCGTGAAAATAACGTTAAAAGTGGAGGACGGTTAATCATGCATCATGTGGTGGCGTTGATAGCTGAAAGACAAAAGGGTACATGCACTAATCGGTCTTTGTCCCGATTGCCGAGTGTTATGTGCCTTATGTCCAAGGCTTGATGCAAAACTACTATCGAGCCGGGGGTCTCACTGGAAGCAGCCTCTCTATTCCTACGGGGTAGAGGTAAGGCTGTCTACATCTTACCCTCCTCAGACCCTACCTTTGCTTTGCTATTGGTGGGATTTACTGAGTATGATGATGATGATGATGATGATATTAGACTAACCAGCTATTAATAAAACATTAATATTTCAAAACCAGCACAATGTGTAATAATCCAGCACATTTTGTTAAATGTGCTTTTTCTAATCTATTATTAAAACCAGCACATATTAGAAAACATACCAGCATGTTGCATGGGCAGAAAACTCTTGCCGGTGAACCTTTGCTTTTGTAGACCTCTTCACTGTTTAGTACCAATGACCAAGCTGTTAGGACTTGGACATGTATGTATAAGTTCGGGTGAAGCGACTCCAGAAATACCCTTGAAAGGTTTGTGCTAAATGCTGTCTCAAATATAAACACCCTGCATTGTTGTAATACACATTAGTTTAAATACTTATTTTTATCCAATTAAGATTTTGTTGGTTTTTATACTTACCAGGGGTCGTCAACTGTCGAGAACATCCATTCGGCTATCCTTTGTTCAATTTTTTCAGTTTTTGTTTTTATTTGTACAACTCGCTGCATATATGGTGAACATAAAGGTTCGGCAGGTTGAGTTGTACGTTTGCTTTGTCTTTTTTTCTTCTGGTCTCCGGCGTTTAGGTCTTCACCTATGAATTCTTGTTTTTCACTGTCTTTTTTGGTTTCCTTTTCTGGTGTTTTAAAAACCTCTCCTTGCTGTGCTGGTTGACCAGCAGCCTCATTTCCTTCTTTCTTTGCTGGTTGACCAGCAGTGTCACTTTCTCCCTTTGGTGGTTCATTAGCATCTTCACCTCCTTTCTTTGTTGTTTCCCCATCAGGTTTACCATCTTTAGCCTTTTCTCCACCTGCATCCTTTTCTTCTTCACCACCAACTCCATGATCAGCACCATCTTTTTTGCTGCTTGCTGCTTGTTCTGCCTTTTCTATTTTTTTTATAATCTCTGGCCACATTGAACTGGTGATTCTGAAAGGAGTTGAATCAAATTGTGAGACCACCATTTTTTTTTGTGATTGGGTAAGTTTAACTTCATTCCCTTTCTTCCTTTTCATTCCCTCCTTCTGTCTTCTCTCCACTTCCTCCTTTTTTCTTTTCTTCATTCCCTGCTTCTGATTCTTGCTTCTCGAAATTGTACTTTTCACCATATACTACCAATCTTTTTCTCCACTCATCCACAGCATCCACAACCTCCTCACCTCTGTACTTTGTTAAACATTTTGCAATCATTTCGTGTGTTTCTTTGACATGCATGTCCAGCTCTTTTGTTTTGGATTTTATCAGACAAATCCATTCCTGAAAAGATAACCAGCACATTCTTTTTATAAAGTAGCACAAATTGTAAAAGTAGCACAAATTGTAAAAGTAGCACATTTTCCATTTTTATTTTTACATACACATGATAAAAGTTTACAATAAAAGTAGCACATTTCAAACTAGCACAGTTTTACAATCCATTTAAACCAGCACACTTTAGCATATATATCAGCACAATTTCACATTCCAAATTCTAACATTAAACTAACATATACTAGGTATAAACTAGCACAATTTAACATCCCAAACACTAAATGTCATAAAAGTAGCACATTTTTCAACAAATGTCATAAAAGTAGCACATTTTTTCAATAACCATCTAAACCAGCACTTTTTTCAGTAATACTACAGATAAACACAATAAAATAGAAATTACCACTCCACTTGTTGGATTTGTAGGTGGAATTTGTGAGAGTTTTTCCTGGGATTGTGGAATGTCCAAACTTTGTGTAATGTCTAGAGATTCTGGGAAGTCACTAAAGTAATGATTTCTAGCTTCATCAGTTTCCTTTGAGATTTTTTGATATGTGGATAGAGGTTGTTCAGCTGGTGCTTTTTTCTTCATCTTCAGTTTTACCTTCAAATTCTTTCGTTTTTCATTTTCTTCTGTTTCACCAGTTGTTGCTGCTTTCAAACTTGTTTTCTTCTTACTCTTCACCACCTTTTGAGTAGGTGTTTGTGTTGTCAAGGTGAGTTTCTGTGCTGGTTTCCCATCTTTTTTACTTCTCTTTCTTTTATTGCTTTCCACCACCGGACCAAGCTTTTTAATTGTATCATTTTTATGATACATTACAGCTGGTATCATCTTCTGTGTTGGATTTGTTCTTTGGTATGTATCATGAGCATAAACCAACTGATTGATTTACAAGTTAGTTTTTGTTATTATGTTTGATAAAAAACAATAAATATAGATCATTTTTAGATAACTACAACATACCACTAGAAATGTTATCGGTCCGATGTAGTGTGCTGCTTTAGATTGGAACCAACTTGTTGTCTTTCTGTTCAAGCAGTCGATCACGTAGCTGCACCAGTCAACATCCTTAATATCTACATCAGGTTGCAATGTTGGAAGGAATTTCATGTTGACGCTGCCACCGTGTGTGAGCTCTGCCATTATTGAGTTGAACATTACAAGAAAGTTCAGTTGAAATAGCCTTCCACTCTCCTTCTGTTCTTTCACAACATGAATAATATGATGCATTTTTGGCAGTTCATCATCAATTTCAAATTGATTTCTAAACTCTGCAACAACTGGATCACTCATTGATGGTTTAATCTCCGTAACCTTCACTTTACCCATTGGTATGCCAAGAACTTCTTGTACTAGGTTAGGTGTTATCACTACATTATGTGTACCTAGATTCAGTGTGTTGATTGTAGGTTCATAATTGTTAGTGAGCCAGTATCCCAGATTAGTTGGTATTTTTGTTATATCAAAGTTCTTCATGCTTTCAAATCCCATGTTATCTACTTCTGCTTTCTGTTCGTCAGATAACACTTGCATGAATTGAGCAAGGTTTTTTGGGCTGTTCCTGATTCTAATTCTTTTTTTCTTATCAAATTCCTTGAAAAGTGTTGATCGTATAGGTTCAAGGTTTGTGGCAACAACTTTTAGTGCTGTTTTTTGTTTCTTTTCCGGTTGTTCGAAGTCACTGTCTGATGAGCCTGCAAGTAATTTCAGAAGAAACATAGTAACCAGCACAAGTTATAAAGTGTACTATATATTAAAAAAACAATAACCAGTACCATTTTGATCATTTAATACATAATAAACCATGATTTTTATAATTCAAAACATCATTGTTACATAAGGTTCAGAAAAACATGATCATAATACATAACAGCATTGATAACATTAGAAAACTAAAACAAACAACATAAACATGATGATCATAGCAGGAGCTGGCTAGATTGCTACTTCCTTCCAAAATTCTTGACTGAGATTATAGGTTTTTCCTAATCTTCTTCATGTTTAGGTTGTAGGATGGGGATCTTTTGTTTTTCATCATCTTCTTCTTTTTTGGGTTGTACAACTGAGATTTCAGGTTTCTCATCAATCTCTTCTTTTATGGGATCTGAAGGTTCACCACCAGAAGTAGGATGATTGGTATAGCTTGGCCCCCAGATTGCTACTTCATTCCAAAATTTCGGACTCATATAATATTCCTTTTTTGTTGGTCTTACAACTTTGAGTGGAATGGGATGCAAAGGTTCATTATCAAAAGTAGGGATTGGTTCTCCTGGTTGTACAATTTGTAGTGGTTTGGGATTGTACAGCTCTGTTTTCACACACAAAAAAGCAACTGAAACTTATATTACTTATCTCCTGAATTTAAAAGTAGCACAGTCGGTAAACCAGCACAGATTTGGAACCCAAAAAACCACTTGTGCTAGTTTCTTCTAAAACACTAAAATAGCACAGACGGTAAACCAACTAGAATTTGTGCTAGTTTACTAGAAAACACTAAACCCTTTGTGCTAGTTTCTTCTAAAACAATAAACTAGCACAGATAGTAAACCAGCACATATTTGGAACCCAAAAAACCAACTAGCACATAGGTTAAACCAGCACAGATAACCAACTAGCACATATTTGTATCAAAACCAGAAAACCAACCACAACTTTGTGCTAGATATTTCTAAAACACTAAACTAGCACATAGGTTAAACCAGCACAGAAAATAAACCAGCACAAAAAATAAACCAGCACTATTTCATTAAAACACAACGATCGATCTGTTTTATAAAATGCAGAACATGAATCAGTTTAGGCATATTAAAACCCTAGAAATCTGTTCGTTTACAGATCCTTAACAAACCTTCGAAATCGTCATCAGGTTTTGTTTCTTTATGCTTCTGGCTTCTTGTAGATCTCTTAGAACCTGTGTAATCGATTTGATTTCGAAGAAACTTAGAAAAACCGTACAAAATTGAAACGAATACACCAAAATGCAAAAAAAAATGGAACGTACTCTCTGAATCCATCGTTGATGCTGTTTTTGTTGTTGTTTGTTCGATTTTCGTCTGTCTGATTGTCGATTTTAGGGGACGTTTGTTAGCGATTGGGAAGTTTTGAGAGAGAGTGAAGAAGAACTGTTTTTGAATCGTAACTGCTTTGCTTTTTGTCCAGTACTATTTTTATGTTTATGACGAAAATACCCCCGCGCATTTTATTTTGTTTACTTATCTAGTTTAATATTAGGGATCTAATCTGGTCCATTGGTTTGTTTAAAAAAATGGTGTAGATTGCTTCTTAGGCAACTTAGGCAAAACAGGCTTCTTAGGGGAACCGCCCCCTATATATAGGGGATGGATCATGAGAAAACTAGTTTAAATAAGAAAACCAAAAAACTAACTAAAAAAGCCTAAAAAAAACATACCAATTTTTTTTTTTTTACAATTTCTTGTAAAAAAAATCGCTATTTTTATGTATGGAAAAAAAGTTTTTTTTTTAAATTTGTTGTAATGCACATGTACAGTACAACAAAATTTTTTTTAAACTTTTTTCCATACATAAAAAATAGCGATTTTTTCATAAAAAATGTAAAAAAAAAAAAATTGGTATGTTTTTTAGCTTTTTTTTAGGTTTTTTTAGTTAGTTTTCTTGTTTTCTCATTTAGATGTAGTTTTCTCATGATCCTCTCCCAATATATATATATATATAATGAAGGGTTCAAATGAGAAGAATTATTTTGTAAGAAGAAAAAAGAAGAAGTTTCAACCAATAAAAATGCTTCATTTTACTTCATTTAATATTTGCATTTAATTTTAATATAAGAGTATATTGGTAAACTTACATAAATCATTAATTTGTATTATTCCCCTTTAATAACTAACTAAATTAAATTTGTAACTCATTTTCAAAATATATACTTTTTCCAAATTAAAAAAACAACCTAATTTAAAGTGTAAAATAAATTACTAGTTGTGTAGGATAAATTACGAGTTGTGTAAAATATATTTCGAGGTGTGCAGGATAAATTTCGACTGTGTAGGATCAAATTCTATAATATGTAGGGTATATGTAGGAAATTTTTTATATGTGTAGGTATTGTAGATTATATGTAAAATAATTAATGATTAGTTGACTAATTAATTAAAGAGAGAAAAATTAATGATATGAGTTATAAATGAAATAGGATTTTACTAATATGTCCTTTCTTCTTTTTCTTCTTACATTAAATTTCTTCTCAAATGAACCTTCCCATATATATATAGGGGACCGCTAAATGAAAACCACCTCTAGTTGTAAGAACCATGAGAACTACACCGTACGGGGCGAGTTGGACCAATTTTTTTTCATAAACGTAGATGCGTGTATTATAAACACATTTGTAAAAAAAAATTAAAAAAAAATGTCGTGTGTGTAGTTTTGAGCACCACAAGTTTGTGTTTATGGGTACCGTAAATTTTAAAAGTTTGTGTTTTGAGCACCACAAGTTTGTGTTTATGGGTACTGTAAACACAAACTTGTGGTGCTCAAATCTACGTTTATGAAAAAAAAATATTTGGACCAACTCGCCCCGGATCAAAAAGTTCTCATGGTTCTTACAACTGGAGGTGGTTTTCATTTTAGCGGTCCCCTATAGAGGACCGTTAAAATGAAAACCACCTCCAGTTGTAAGAACCAAGAGAACCATTTTCTAGCCACTAGATCAACAAGATAGATGGACAAGATTAAAAGTAATTAAAAATAATATTAAATAATTTTTGTCTTATTATGTTTTTAATATTTTAATGCAAAAGGGTAGTTTAGTAAAATTACTATTTTTTGTCTTTTTGTATTTATTATTTTTATTACCTTTTTTTGTAGTATTATATTAGTTTTTATTTTTTAAACAAGATTTTTTTATTAAAAGCTTTTTAAATTCAGATTTTTTAAACTTTTAGCGTTAAACTTTTTACGTTTTTCGTTAAACTTTTTACGTTTTACGTTTTATCTTAAACTTTTTACGTTTTACATTAAATTTTTTACGTTTTACGTTAAACTTTTTACGTTTTACGTTAAAAAATTACGTTTTACGTTAAAAACTTTACGTTTTACGTTAAAAAGTTTACGGTTTTAACTTTAAAAAAAAACTTTTTTACCCCAAAACGAACGCATCCAGAAAATCGCAACTCGGTAGGTGTCTCAGATAGATTGTTATCATCATCGACTGAGGAAAAAATATAGAAAACCAACAACATCAAAACAATGTGTGGATTCTCGAAAAGAAAAACGGGGTTTGGCTCAGATTTTCCGATAATCAAAAGGCTGCAAAGTGGGGTTGCAGGTTCAAAAACCTACCCTCCACCATCCTTGCCGCACCATCATCATCAAAATCTACGTTTTTTTTTTGCATCATCGCCGCCCCAATCGAACAGATCAAAACGACAGATTCAAGAATACAAATCAAACAGAAATCAAGAACACAAATCAAACCCCCAACATACCAAAATACCATCAGAATCAAGAACACAACTCAGCCCCCCCCCCCCCCCAAGCAAAAGACGAATCAACACAGATCAACACCCACCATTTTTTCAAGAGAGAGAGACACAAATCAGCACAGATCACCCCCCTAAACATAAAAAAACGAATCAACACAGATCATCCCCCAACATCAAAAAGGAATCAAAACAAATGAAGAACACAAAATCAAACCCCTAACATACCATTTTTCCGGTAAGTGATGCTCCGGCTACTGTCGGAGCCGTCGGCGTCAAAACCCACCACCATCACACTATTACAACACCTTTCCCTAACCCCACCGCCGCCCCTTCATCCACCGTCGACATCAACCCCACCACCACAAACGCCCTTCACCCACCGTTCACCACCACACCGCCAAAAAAAACAACCACCGAGAGAGAGAGAGAGAGAGAGAGAGAGAGAGATAGAGAGAGAGAGAGAGAGCATATCTGAGTTCTGTGTACGTGTGTTTGGTTTGAGTTTGGGTTTGTTCCCTTATGCACAAAATCCCAAACGTGACAATAGAGAGAGCCAAGATGAGTTGTTGATACGGTGGTGCCGGGTGTAGGCGGCGGTGGTGTCGGTAAGTGATGGAGGAGGGGATTTCAGATTTTGGTAGATTAAGAGAGAGGGTGGTTGTGGGTGGCTGAGAAGGGTGGGTTTGTGGTGTCGCCGGTGAAGAATGGTGGTTCTGAGTAAAGGATGTGAAGAATGGAGAGATGAGAGAGGATAGATGTACATGAGAGATAAGAGTGGAGAGAGGAGACATGTATTTAAAAAGTTAGGTGACTTTAATGAAAAGAGAGTGGATATTTGACATTTGGGGTAAATGACTAAAATACCCTTTAGGTTGGCATAATCTGATTGGTTGAGAGCGGTTCTCATGGTTCTTACAACTGGGGGTGATTTTCATTTTAGCGGCTCCATATATATATGAGAAGGATCCGTTAGGAACCACCCTTTATTGCGAGAACCACGAGAACCAATATGAACACAACCAAAAAATACCTAAAAAATCTAAAAAAACACCCAAAAAAATTTTTTTTAACTATTTTTTTGGAAAAATCTCTATATTTCGTCAATAATAAAAAAAAATTCAAATTTTTTTTTCGAGTAACAGTTATCCATGCACATGTGCATTTGTATTGTTTCTTTGACAAATTCCGTAATTCATTACAAATATCAGGAAATTGCACTTTCATTTACACTACCATTCATAATACACTACTTTTTACATTAACAATAATAGAAATGCACATGTGCATCTATATGTATGAACTTGTTATAACATTAACAACACTAGAAATGCACATATGCATCTATATATATGAACATGTTATAACGTGTTTTAGTACACCACTTTGAATACACATTCCCTTTCATCTATCATACCATCTAGACTATACTACCATTACCTCCTACCATCCGTAATACAATACCATTGCTTTTTACCATCCATAATACAATATTATTACCAATATTTCACTTTATTATATGTACATCAACACCATTTATACCATCCAAACAACATATTACATCATAAAGTGACAAATATAATCAAACCATCAACCACTAGATATAACTAACCAAAACACATATATATGGGCCTACTTCATAATTTAAAATCACAAACTTTTTGTACAAAAACACCTTATTTCATGTTGATACATATAGATACACATGTGCAATTCTAATATTGGTAATGTAAAAAGTAGTGTATTACATATGGTAGTGTAAATGAAAGTGCATTTTTCTACTACTGGTAATATATTATGGAATTTGTCTAAGAAATGATACATATGCACATGTGCATCCATAACTATTACTCGAAAAAAAACGTTTTTTTTTTTGTAACAAAATATAACGATTTTTATTAGAAATATTAAATAAAAATTAGTGGGTTTTTTTGATTTTTTTAGGTATTTTTTTGTGTTCACATTGGTTCTCGCGGTTCTCGCAATAAGGGTGGTTCTCAAATTAACCTTACCCTATATATATGCATGTGTGTGTGTGTGTGTATATATATATATGGAGCCGCTAAAATGAAAACCACCCCCAGTTGTAAGAACTGTGAGAACCACTCTCCACCAATTAGATTATGTCAACCAAAAGGGTATTTAGGTAATTTTATTTATATGTCATTTTTCATTTGTCAGTTGTCCCTGTCTCTATATTAATGTCACTTTCATCTATCTCTCTTCATTTCAACTTTTGAAATCTCAGAGCATCTCATCATCTTTAGCCTATGAACACTACCGTCATCATCTTCAGCTTTTGAACACCACCGGCACCACACCCACACCGGCGACCCCCAAACACCACTGTCTCCACCTACAACCCCTCCTTCTCTGGTGACCCACTCCTTCTCCGGCTACCCCCTCCTTCTCCGGCGACCCTCTGTCTTTCTCCATGGCTGTAGTTCAAGCTAATAATTTATTAGAGGATCAGAGCCAGCTTGAAAGGCGGTGTAGTGGGTTTTTCTTTAGGGTTTTTCTGAGGGGTTTCTTCCGGTGGTGGTGGGGTGGCCCGACGGTGTTGGCGGTGCTGGTGTTGGAGACGGTGGCTGTGTGAGCCGCGGTGAATGAACCCTTGGACGCCGCCGCCGCACAGGGGGGTGGGTGTGGCATAAATCCTCGTCGGTTGTTTTACGAGCTGATGATGTTGTTGCGTTTGTTTGGTAAGGGTTTGCTGGTGCTTTTGAAAGTTTTGAATCTGGAAACAATTGTTTTGAGTTTCTTGCGGGTTTCTTGATTTTTGGGGGTTTGATCTGTTGTAAAAAATGGGGGGTTCTTGATTTCTTGTGGGTTTGAACAGTGAACTATGTGGGTTTAATCTGTTGTAAAAAATGGGGGTTTCTTGATTTTTCTATGGCTTTTATGTTTGGTATGGATTTACAGGATTTTGGGTGTCGTTTTTGGTAGATTGAACAGTGAACTATGTGGGTTTTGATCTGTAGGATTGGGGGCGGTGATGATGCAAAAAAAACGTAGATTTTGATGACGATGACGCGATAAGGATGGTGGAGGGTAGGTTTTTGAACATGCAACCCCACTTTGCAGCCAAAGCTGAGCCAAACCCCGTTTTTTTTTCGAGAATCCACACATTGTTTTGATGTTGTTGGTTTTTTTATATTTTTCCCTCAGTCGATGATGATAACAATCTATCTGAGACACCTACCGAGTTGCGATTTCTGGGTGCGTTCGTTTTGCGTAAAAAAGTTTTTAACGTAAAACTTAAATTTTTTAACGTAAAACGTAAACTTTTAACGTAAAACGTAAAACTTAAAAACGTAAAACGTAAAATGTAAAAAGTTTAACATAAAACGTAAAACGTAAAAAGTTTAACGTAAAACGTAAAAAGTTTAACATAAAACGTAAACAGTATAAAACGTAAAATGTAAAAAATTTAACGTAAAACGTAAAACTTTTAACGTAAAACGTAAAATATTTAACGTAAAACGTAAAAAGTTTAACGTAAAACATAAAAAGTTTAAAAAACCTGTTAAAAAATCTGAATTTAAATGCTTTTAATTAAATAATTCTGTTTAAAAAATAAAAACTAATATAATATTACAAAAAAGTAATAAAAAATAATAAAGACAAAAAAAGTATTTTTACTAAACTGCCATTTTGCATTAAAATATTAAGAACATAATAAGTCAAAAAAATACTTAATATTATTTTTAAATACTTTTAATCTTGTCCATCCATCTTGAAGATCTAATGGTTGTAAAGTGGTTCTCTCGGTTCTTATAACTGGGGGTGGTTTTCATTTTAGCGGCCCCATATATATATATATATATATATATATAGGAACAAGATCAGCAGAGAACGCCTCAAAGTGTGAGAACGGTGAGAACGATTATCAGCCACAAGATCTTAGTGGTTTGTGGCTGATATTGATGCGGTGGCATTTTTGTAAATAATAGGGGTCTTGGAACTACCCGGAGGGGTAAAATAGGAAGATCCAAACAAAGGTGCACATGCTAATCACATGCCATTTTCCCCCCATCATATTTAAACGACAATAACTTTTTTATACGTGATTATTTTTCGAAAAAAAATTACACCATAAAACTCAGCGTCTTTTTATCTTTCCAACGAGTATACTATTGATATACTTTTCGAAAAAAAATTAACTAGGTTTTATGACGTTTTTCTGAACTGGGTGTTTTATGACGTTTTATAATAGGTATTTTCATGGCGTTTTTCTGAACTAGATGTTTTATGGCGTTTTAACCAGGTATTTTCATGGCGTTTTTCAGAACTTAGTGTTTTATGACGTTTTCAACTGAGTTTTTTCATGGCGTTTTTCTAAGCTGTTGTAAATTATAGCTCAAAAAAACTAGCTTTTTTTATG
The DNA here is from genome assembly GCA_030545235.1 of Helianthus tuberosus. Classification (NCBI taxonomy): domain Eukaryota; kingdom Viridiplantae; phylum Streptophyta; class Magnoliopsida; order Asterales; family Asteraceae; genus Helianthus; species Helianthus tuberosus. The sequence goes on along the minus strand of JARYGA010054931.1, from coordinate 11,685 downwards.
GGTTTTAACTGTTGGCTCAAAAAAATGATTTTTTGAGCTGTTGTAATTTATAGCTAAAAAAAATAGCTTTTTTTTGTTATGGCGTTTTAACTGGGAGCTATATGGCTCAAAAAAATGGTTTTTTTGAGTTGTTGTAAATTATAGCTCAAAAATAGTTTTCGAGTATTTTATGTCGTTAAAAAAATGGTTTTTTTGAGCTATTGTAAATTATAGCTCTAAAAAATAGCTTTTGAGTGTTTTGGCATTTTAACTGGGAGCTGGCTAAAAAATGGTTTTTTTGAGCCGTTGTAATTTATAGCTCAAAAAAATAGCTTTTTTGTTATGGCGTTTTAACTGGGAGCTATATGGCTAAAAAAATGGTTTTTTTGAGCTGTTGTAAATTATAGCTCAAAAAATAGCTTTCGAGTGTTTTATAACGTTAAAAAATGGTTTTTTTGAGCTCTTGTAAATTATAGCTCTAAAAAAATAGCTTTTGAGTGTTTTATGGCGTTCAAAAAAATGGATTTTTAAGCTGTTGTAAATTATTGCTCAAAAAATAGCTTTTGAGTGTTTTATGGCGTTTTATTTGAACACCCAGTTCATGTGAGTGGGTTTTTTTACAATATTACCCTTTAGTGTAATTTAACATCAATGCCACATGTCACCACCAAAATCGTTCTCACCTTTCTCACAATTTTCACCGTTCTCTTTAAATCCTGACCCTATATATATATATATATATGGACGCTAAAATGAAAACCACCCTCAGTTAAGAGAACCACGAGAACTACTTTCCAACCATTGATCTTTGAAAATGGATGGATGAGATTAAAAGTTATAAAAATAGTCTTAAATTCTTTTTGTCTTGATATGTTTTTAATATTTTAATGTCAAAAGGGTAGTTTAGTAAATTTGCTTGTTTTGTCTTATTGTATATATATATTGTTTTTTATTAATTTTTTTGTCTTATTAAATTAATTATTTTTATTAAAATCAGGTTTTTTAATTAAAAAACATTTTAAAATCTAATTTTTTTTTTACGAAAAACGATTTTTTCAGGATTTTTTTTACAAAAAAATCGTTTTTACAAGCTGGTTTTTTACACCCGTTTTTTACGCGCCGTTTTTATGCCCAATTTTAACGCGCCGTTTTTACGCTCGGTTTTACGCGTCGTTTTTACGCCTGCTTTTACGCGCGGTTTTTTTTACGCCCGATTTTACGCGCCGTTTTTTATGCCCCATTTTTACGCGTCGTTTTACGCCTCCGTATTGACACCCTGTATTTACGCGTAGTTTTATCGCCCGTTTTTTTTACGAGCCGTTTTTTACGCCCCGTTTTTACGCGCCGTTTTATACACCCCGTTTTTTACGTGCTTTTTTACGCGCCGTTTTTTTACACACACGTTTTTTAACTTTTTTTTACAGTTTTAGACTTTTTTTTTTACAAAAGTTTTTAACAAGAAACAAAAATTTATACGAAAACTTTTTCACGGTTTTAAACTTTTTTTTTTTTACAAAAACTTTTTTACCAAAAATTTTTTACATAACTTTTTTTATAAAAACTTTTTTTACAAAATACAAAATTTATACGTAAACTTTTTTTCGGATTTAACCATTTTTTTACAAAAACTTTTTTTACACACATGTTTTTAAACCTTTTTACATTTTTACGAAAACTTTTTTTACGATTTTAAACTTTTTTTTACAAAAACTTTTGATGGAGAGAGAGATGATTTGATGGAGAGAGAAATTGGAATGATTTTTACATTTTTACAAAAACTTTTTTTACATTTTTAAACTTTTATTTTTACAAAAACTTTTGATGGGGAGAGAGATGATTTGATGGAGAGAGAAATTGGAATGATTTTAAAAAGAGACCTTAAAGAGGAGAGAGAAATGATTTGATGGTTTTGATTTGGGTTGTCCAAACTGCTCGATGATCGCTCGAAAAATGCTCGAAAAATGCCCTTTCGATTCCCGCTCAATTTGTAAATGAGCCGTTTGGATTGGTTCGATTCAAATTCAATGCAAGCATGAGCAAAGGTCCGCTCTTTCGTCGATCGCTCGGTGTCGCTCGAATTATTTTTATTAAGATATATATATATATATATATATATATATATATATATATATATATTATGGATTTTAAACATTAAAAGCCCAAAAAATATAGTAGCCCAAAAAATTAAAAGCCCAAAATTTGAGAAATATTGGGCGGAAATTGGGATCCTTATATCTATTGCAGAAATTTTAGATCCCCATTTTAAGATGTTCTCAGTTGAGTGGACTTTTGAGAGATTGTATTTAGAGGATGATGTACGATCATGGTTCAAGATGTGAAAAGTAAGTTAAAATCACTTTTTGATAAGTATTGTAATGCATATAAGACATCTGAGGATGCCATGAATAGCTCAAAAACATCTTATAATGAATAAAGTTCACACACGAATGAGTTTTTTGCTTGCCTAAACTCAAGAACCATTTCGATTGATAGAATATCTGAAAATTTTTAGAATCATGATTTTAGTTATGTATTGATTTTGTTAGTAAGGTGTTGGACATGTTTTAATTAAGTTAGAATTTGTTTTTGTTGAACGCGGCCTTATAATTCAATCGAGCGAAACCGAGCGAAACCGAGCGAAAACAATCCGCCTGATTTTAGTTAGGATTTGAGCGAAAACGATCCGCTTGATTCAAATTCAATCCGAGCATGAGCATCACTTTTGTGCTTGGTTTTGCAAATTCGATCCAATCGGATCGAATCAGTTGTAATTCAATCCGAGCACGAGCAGACCCTCGATCGGATCGGATCGGCTCATGAAAACCCCTAGTTTTGATTAAATGGCTATATTACCCTTTTGGGTGTCATTATCTGATTGGTGGAGAGTGGTTCTTGTGGTTCTCGCAACTGGAGGTGGTTTTCATTTTAGCGGCCCCATATATATATATATATATATATATAGGGGATGGCTAGAATGAGAACCACCACGAGTTGTAAGAACCATGAGAACCGCGCCCCGCGGGTGGCCGTCGGCGACGAAATTTTTTTTACACCTAGATCCGTATATTTTAGGGGGGGTGTAAAATTTCCGGTTCAAACGGCGCGCCCGAGGGGGTAGTTTTTTACGCCCAAAGTTTGGTAAAAAAAAAAGAAAAATTAAAAAAATTAAAAAAACCCAAACTTTGGGCGTAAAAAACTACCCCCTCGGGCGCGCCGTTTGAACCGAAAATTTTACACCCCCCCTAAAATATACGGATCTAGGTGTAAAAAAAATTTCGTCGCCGACGGCCACCCGCGGGGCGCGGTTCTCATGGTTCTTACAACTCGTGGTGGTTCTCATTCTAGCGGCCCCCTATATATATATATATATATATATATATATATATATATATAGTGGAGGGTTCAAATGAGAAGAATTTTTTTGTAAGAAGAGAAAAGAAGAAGTTTCAACCAATAAAAATGCTTCATTTCACTTCATTTAATATTTGCATTTAATTTTAATATAAGGGTATATTGGTAAACTTACAAAAATCATTAATTTGTATTCTTCCACTTTAATAACTAACTAAATAAAATTTGTAACTCCTTTTCAAAATATATACTTTTTCCAAATTAAAAAACAACTTAATTTCAAGTGTAGAATAAATTACTAGTTGTGTAGGATAAATTACGAGTTGTGTAGGATATATTTCGAGGTGTCTAGGATAAATTTCGACTGTGTAGGATAAAATTCTATAATGTGTAGGTAAATGTAGGAAAAAATTGATATGTGTAGGTTTTGTAGATTATATGTAGGATAATTAATGATTTGTTTGACTAATTAATTAAAGAGTTAAAAATTAATGACATGAGTTATAAATGAAATAGTATTTTACTAATATGCCCTTTCTTCTTTTTCTTCTCACATTAAATTTCTTCTCAAATGAACCTTCCCATATATATATATATATATATAGGAGAATGTTTAAATGAGAACGCTAAATATTGTGAGGACCGTGAGAACAAATGAAAAAACCGTGAGAACTTGGTAAAAAAAATTCAAATTAAAAAAAAAATTCTACACTTATCATTATTATTCGAATACAATGTTAGAAATTTAATTTACACGTTTAAATTTACGTGAATTCGTAAATAAAGAAAATTTACACATGTGTCAGTTTGCCATTTGCATATGTGTAAATCTGTACATTTACACATGTGTAAAAAATCTAAAAAGAGTGATTTTGAAAGGAGAAATGTATTATTTGATGTTGTAAATTCTTTTTTTAATATTGTATCTTAATTACAATGAGGTTTGTATTAAAAAATGGTTTTGATTGGTTTTTCCTTCGTTCTCACGGTTCTCGTAATATTATATATATATATATATATATATATATATAGGGTCAGGATTTAGGGAAAACGCTTAAAAGTGTGAGAACGGTGAGAACGATTTTGGTGTTAACAAGTGGCGTTGGTGCTAACTTACACTAATGGTAATATTGTCAAAAAGCTCATGCACAAGTCACTCACATGTCAAAGACCATGCACATGCCACTAACATGCATATTTCACAAACTTTTTTAAACTCTCTTAACTTTTCTATACGTGATTATTTAAAAAAAATACACCATAAAAACAAGTGTTTTATTATCTTTCTAACGAGTATACTATTGCTATACTTTTGAAATTAAAAAAAAAACATGAACTGGGTGTTCAAATAAAAACACCATAAAAATATCCAATTCATAAAACTCAATGAAAAATACCCAATTGTAAACGCCATAAAACACCCAGTGTAACAACCCGCTTTTTGGAAGTCAAAGTCAAAGTCAAAGGAAGAAAAGATTGCTAATTGCGATCTGTCACTCCTTGCTTAACTATTGATTGTACGTCAATGACTTGTAATCGACCCTTTTTATTTAATCGCTTTAGTTGTATTATGTGGAGTATCTATTAATAATCAAGGATTAATCGCTATTTAATCGCATGTTTAATCGCTAATCGACTTAACGCTAAACGCATCGCTATCGCATTCGCAACTCGAATTATGTGTTCTGGATATTGTTTTACGTGTGTGTGCTATTATGTGTTACTTGTGCATGTTATGTTTATGTTGAGGTGTTTAATCGCAATCGCAATCGTAATTCTATCGCATCGCAATCGTTAAACGCAAGTTGTTTATAGTGATTGTATGTCAGATATAGTAGTAAGGTTATTTGTGTGACTAATGGTTAATGCTATCGCATCGCTCACTCGAATCTCATCACCACGCTCAACATGTGAATCGAAACGACAAAACTCAGCGCGCCGGACACCTGAATCGAGTGGCCAACCGATCGAGTGGCCATCCGATCGGATTGCCATCCGATCGGTGACCAATCCGACACTTATGCACTTTCCCCTTTTGGAAACCCTATAAATACCCTCCTGTCACATCATTTGTGATGTGACAGCCCTCTCACTCGACCAGCTCGCTCCAGCTCTTCTTTCTCTCGATTTCTCGCGGTTCTTGTAAGTTTTCAACTCAAATCTTGTACTTCTATGATCTACACGCACTCCTTCATCTTTTTCACCTTTGAATCTTAACTTTTAACCGTGAAATCAATGGATTTGAGGTGTTCTAGGGTGATGTCATCATGGAGTTCTTATGAACTTCAAGATTTGACTTCATTCCACCAAGAACAACTTAGATCTGAAAGATTTCCACATGAATAAACAATGATTTTGGCATAGATCTAAACATTTTCAAAGTTGAAAGGATTGAAAGATGGTTGTCCAACTTTCTTTCAACTCTTTTACACTCAATGCACTCAAAATCGGTATAACCGGAGCTCGTTCTGATCTTCTACTCTTTCTTAGTGATGAGTTGGTTCAAGATCTGGTTACTATCAAGGAGACAACCGATTTCGGGTTAAACAAGAACGAGCGTCACGAACCAGTAAACTGATCGGATTTGGGTGATTCCTCTTCGATCGGACGACTTGGGACTTGACGAGGTTCTGTTGTTTAGTACGTTGTCAAACCATCTCGAACAAACCACAAACTTTCAAAATAATCAAGTTTAAAACAATCAGATGCGTTGGGACGGATTGCCGTCCGATCGGATTGGCTTCCGATCGAACCGCCATCCGATCGGATTGCACTTGAGGCTCAACACTTAAACAATTTTCAACATGTTCAATGTTCAGTCAGCTCTAAGGGATTGCCATCCGATCGTATTGCCATCCGATCGAGTGATCGTCCTGCTGTGAACTCGTTCTCACTAGGTGTCCTGCCAATCGGATCGCTATCCGATCGAACGACCGTTCGATCGATCGACCTGAAGGGTAGAGATACTTCTCTATTTTCAAAATGCTACAACGAAAACTTCAAAGCCATCATACACAAACACATCCTTACCAAACGAATGTCAATCCAATCGAATGGCCATCTGATCGGATGACCATCCGAATGGATTGACATCCGATCGAGTGACCATCCGATCAAATTGCCATCCGATCGGATTACCATTCGACACTTGGTCACAATGCACCGTTTAACGCACCGTTCTTTAACTTATGCTATCGTTAACTGTTCAGGCTAATAACTCTAGCGCTCCCTTCAATCCATTTCCATCGCTGTGAGTATACTCAATCCATTTTTGCTTTATGCACTTTTGGGTGTTACATACGTTACTTATGCTAAATCACAATCAATCACACAACGCAAACACTATTTATACGCTGACCGTTATTGCATGTTACTTGTTACTCGATGAATGCTTGTATGTTATGTTAACACAGTGAATGTTGCCTGACGCCTTAGCGAGACAGTACTATTTGTTTGGACTCAACACCTGTCGTGGACAGGGGTTGTTAAGGTTACCTCTCACATGTCACGGTGGTGATATGTGTTGCGCATTCTACAACTCACAGTCTAGTCTGTGCATATTTCATTGTCGATAACCTACTAGCTTCGCATTTTACATGTTACGTGTTGGTTACGCGTAAACGCTTTCGAACACTATTATATCTATCAAACTTGTATGCTCACATTTACACTATGTGTATTGACCTCTATTTTAACGTATGTGACAGGTGCTTAGGATGCTTGCTTGCTATTTGATGGAGTCGAGCTTAGGAGAGTCTAGAAACCAACAAAGACAATTTATTTTTATTTAAATCTGAGTTGTCGGACCATGTTATTCGTCTTTGAGATATCGTTGTCTGTAATAACTGATTTTGCTTAATAGGTTATGGTATGGGACATAATATTAACTATTCGGTAAAGTAGTTGTTATGAAATTTCTCTTGGACAATCTGTTTCGCTCAGTGCCGTGCTTCGATGATTCCGCCATCGGTTGGGGTGTGATAGATTGGTATCAGAGCCATAACTGTAGGGAATTAGGCAAGACTAGACCTAGTCCGGGTCGATGTCTTAGAAACGACCTAGTCTATAGTTTAAGTACCAATAGACCGACTTGTGCATGCCCGGTATGGGTATTGCACGAGCTTACTCGCTATCTCTCGCTCGCACTCGCTGTACACCACACTTTTGCGCGAACATCGCATACTACAGTTCTGCGCAAAATCAGCCTTTCCTAAGGCTAAACATACACATAAACAGATGATTTGGTTAAGATTAGGTGTGAAAACTGCAAACTCTCGACCAGATCACTCGTTCGACTCGTTATTTTTACCATAAAACAAGAGAATTTGTGTTGAATCAGGAGTGAAATCCATACTTTGACGCAAATCTCCTTGTCTATCTCATGATTTTATCATACAAGCAGGGATGTAGTCGCTAAGTTAGGGGTGAAACCCGAACCTTGATGACTCGTTCTGCTCTATACTTTCGGTTTTACAAAACTCTCACCAAAGTCTCGATGGACTCCAACGAATTGGGTCACGCTGTAACTGGAAGGATGCGTGCCAATCGCTCAAATCGAAGCGAGAAACAGTCCGGGAGGCCACAGGATGCGCTTAAGGTCCTAGTGAATAGTCGAATCACTTTGGGTAGTCGATGTCTACACACACCCGAGACAATCTATCCCCGATTTTATGTTTTTTGATTCTGGAATCCGCAGCAGCTAACTCTGTGATTTATCGATTTCATGTGATTACGTGTTTTGATTTTTGGTGAATTACACGCTTTTCGTTGTTCACTTTGATCAACACACATGACTCGCACTGCACATTTACCTCAAAAAGCCAACAAATCGCTTATGATTATTCGCAACCGCAGCTCGATAATCGTAATCGCTATACTTAATCGCTATACGTGCTATGAAGGATAGGTGAACACATGCAACATATGTGTTTAGGTTAGCGTATGTGTGCTTATGTGCTTATGTGTCTATGTGCTTATATGATTCTGTGGTTTTGTGCCTATGTGAATTTTGTGAATGGCAGTGTTCCTGAGCTTTATGGTGAACCGCTAGACTATACTTGGATTAATCGAAAATTGTGTTTGAGTCCTATGGCGATGTCTGTTGCAGACAATGTCGTCGTTTGGATCATTCCACTCGTGCGCTGCTCGCCGAAACCATGATGACAAACGCATCACCGCTCTCGTCTCTAAGCAAATGGCGAAAGTCATCCCCCAGATCGTCAGTGAACTGAACGATAATGCATGCAAGTCCTCGGAAGAGTCCAGGACTGATACTCCTAAGCCCGCTTTTAGCTTCAAGCAGTTCAAAGCCTGCGGACCAAAAGAGTTTACCGACGAAGATGGTCCTACGGCCATGTTTCAATGGTTTGATTCTATCGAAGTCACCCTGCGCCAGAGTGGCTGTTCAGAAAACCTGTGCACCGTCAATGCTACCGGTGTCTTCGAATCCCGCGCTCTTGATTGGTGGACTGCCGAGAGGAACAAACTAGGAAATGATGCAGTTTTCGGATTGTCTTGGGATGAGTTGAAGAACATAATGGTGTAAGTGTTCTGTCCTCCCCATGAACTCCAAAAGCTTGAGGATGAATTCTGGCACATAAAGCAGGATGGCAGAGATAACGCTGGTTTAACTGCTCGCTTCAAGCAGTTGAGTATTATCTGCCCTGGTCAGGTTACTACCCCAGATATCACAATCAAGAAGTATATCCGTACTCTTCCGGATTGCGTCGCAAATTTTGTTCAGGCTGCAAAGACGACAACAATCGAGGAAACCTACCTGGTCGCTGTCGAGATCAACGATAAGCGAGTCAGGGCTGTTATTTTGACAAAGCTGCTAAGAATCTGCATCAAGCCTCCGCTGCTTCAACCGCTGAAACCACCGCCGCACCGCAATCTTCGAAGCTCTCACGCCGCAAGAGGAAGAACAACAGCAGTTCCAGTAACAAGAACTGTGCAGTTACTGCTGCCCCACTCCAAACCGTACCTGCTCAACCACAACCTCAACACCGCCAAGTAGCGGCACATGTGGTCAATGCACCGCCTGCTAAGCATGCATACACTGGACCACACCCGCTTTACCCTACTTGTACCTATCATCACCCGGTGGGTCTCGCTTGCCGGTTCTGTGTTCATTGCAATATGTATGGCCACTTCACTGCAAACTGCCGTACAGGTCCACGTCAAGCTCCAACTCCAGCTCCAAGACAAGCTCCTGCTCAACAAGCTCTACTTCCTTCTCCTCAAGGCCATCAAGCAGCTCCTGCACTCGCCGCTCACGCTCGAGCTTGCTTTGCATGTGGTGATACCAACCACTTTGCAAACATGTGCCCCAACTGGGTAGTGAAACAAGAGCCCCAGCAGCAGCCGCAATAACAACAGCAGCAGCAGCAACCAGTAGCCCGTGGACGAGCCTTCAACATTAACGCTCGCCAGGCTCAAGCAGAAAACAATGTGGTCAATGGTACGTTCCTTGTGAATGGTATATATGCTTCGTGTTTATTTGATACTGGAGCAGATAACTATTTTGTATCATTTGAATTCGAAAAGCTCCTTAATCGTAAGCGCGCCCATCTACCCTTGACGTTCGATGTTGAAGTTGCCATCGGAAGAACCGTCGCCGTCAATTCTGTTCTACATGATTATACGCTTGAATTCAACAATCACGTCTTCCCAATCGACTTTATTCCGATGCAACTCGGCAGTTTTGACATCATAGTAGGCATGGATTTTCTTCGTGAAAATCGTGCTGAAGTTATTTGCTTTGATAAGATGATTCGTTTCTCGCTCGCTAATGGTGATCAACTTTGTGTGTATGGCGAAACTCCTTCAAAAGGTCTTAAACTCATGTCATGTGTCCAAGATAGCAAGTATCTCCGCAAGGAATACAGAGCTTTCTTGGCTAACATTGTAGTAGCGGAGAAGGAAAAGAAAGGAAACTCAGGAGTAAAAGATGTCCCCGTTGTTTGTGAATTCCACAATGTTTTCCCTGATGATTTACCCGGATTACCTCTCGCTCATGATATCGATTTCCGAATCGACCTTATTCCTAGAGCAAATCCTGTTGCTAAAGCGCCCTATCGCCTCGCTCCTTCTGAAATACGCAAACTCTCGAGTCAGCTCCAGGAACTCCTTGATAAAGGCTTTATTCGCCTTAGCACCTCTCCTTGGGGCGCACCTGATCTTTTCGTCAAAAAGAAGGATGGATCGTTCCGGGTGTGCATCGACTATAGGGAGTTGAATAAGCTGACTATCAAGAATCGCTATCTCTTGCCTCGAATTGATGATTTGTTTGACCAGTTACAAGGTGCTACGTGTTTTTCGAAGATCAATCTACACTCAGGCTATCACCAACTACTCATTCAAGAGGAAGATATACCAAAACCGCATTTCGAACCTGATACGGTCACTATGAGTTTGTTGTTATGCCTTTTGGTTTGACCAACGCTCCCGTAGTTTTTATGGACCTAATGAATTGCATGTGCAAACCCTTTCTTGACCGCTTCGTCATCGTGTTAATCGATGATATCCTGATCTATTCCAAGTCAAAAGCTGAACACTCACAGCATCTACGTTTGGTTCTTGAGTTACTCCAGGGAAACCGTCTTTACGCCAAGTTCTCCAAGTGTGAATTCTGGCTGGAGGAGGTCCAATTCCTAGGTCACATTGTCAATAGTCAAGGAATTCATGTCGATCCCGTGAAGATTGAGGCCGTTAAGAGTTGGGTTACACCCAAGAACCCGTCTGAAGTCCGTTATTTTCTCGGACTGGCAGGCTATTATCACCGTTTTATCGAAGGTTTCTCTAAGATCGCTGTGCCGCTTACCTCTCTTACGTATAAGGACAAACCTTTTGTTTGGGGAACTAAACAGGAGGAAGCCTTTTAAACTCTCAAAGCTATGCTTTGCAATGCTCCCGCGCTCTCACTGTCCGATGGAAACGACGATTTCGTAGTCTACTACGATGCCTCGAACCTTGGTCTTGGTTGTGTTCTCATGCAATGAGATAAGGTTATCGCGTACGCTTCTCGACAGCTCAAGATCCATGAGAAGAACTACACCACACACGACCTCGAGCTTGGCGCAGTTGTTTTTGCGTTAAAGATTTGGCGACACTACCTTTACGGTACCAAGTGTAAGATCTTCACCGATCATAAGAGCCTACAACATATCTTTGACCAGAAAGAACTGAATATGCGTCAACGCCGATGGGTAGAACTCCACAACGATTACGACTGTAAGATCCATTACCATCCAGGCAAAGCAAACGTCGTTGGCGATGCTCTCAGTCGACAAAGCTATTTGCATAGCGTTCGTAATGTTCAAGCCCAGCATAATCTCGAAGCCCTCATACGCGACG